>JAJHUR010036143.1:1938-14026 GCA_027495735.1 Lutjanus campechanus | reverse complement strand
TGCACATGATAATAAAATGTTATTGCACATGATAATGAACATAATATTGCACATGATAATAAAATGTTGTTGCACATGATAATGAACATAATATTGCACATGATAATAAAATGTTGTTGCACATGATTATGAACATAATATTGCACATGATAATAAAGTGTTGTTGCACATGATAATAAAGTGTTATTGCACATGATACTGAACATAATATTGCACATGATAATAAAGTGTTGTTGCACATGATAATAAAGTGTTGTTGCACATGATAATAAAGTGTTATTGCACATGATAATGAACATAATATTGCACATGATAATGAACATAATATTGCACATGATAATAAAGTGTTATTGCACATGATAATGAACATAATATTGCACATGATAATAAAATGTTATTACACATGATAATGAACATAATATTGCACATTTGTTACATGAGCTTGATGTTGAGGTATCTGAATGTTTTACTTAGGATTTAACATTTAACTGAAATTACTGATCGATATGCTACTATTCAAATCAAATCAAATCAAATCAAATTTTATTTATATAGCGCCAATTCACAACAAAGTTGTCTCAAGACACTTTACATATAGAGTAGGTCTAGACCACACTCTATAATCATATTTACATTTACATCCGACAATTGAAACAGTCCCCACACAGGCAAGCACTTTGGCGACAGTGGCGAGAAAAAACTTCCTTTTAACAGGCAGAAACCTCGGACAGATCCATGACACATGGTGGGCGGCGATCTGACGGCATCAATCGGGTTTGAGAGGGAAAAAGGAGAAGGGGAAGAAAGAGAGGAGGTGGGAGGGGTGGAAGAGAGAGAGAACAGAACAGAGGCAGAGAGAACAGTAGCAGCAAAACATCAACAGTAAAACTATGTGTAGGGAATAGTAGTACATATAAATATGTAAGCTGTATGCAAATAATAATACTTATACTAGATGTTACAGTAATGATAGCAGAATTAATAAGAGTAGCGACAACAATGTGATGAATGTTTGACTGATTAAGTGAGTTATAATAATCCACAGTAGAAGGAGCAGATGTGATCCATGCGCGGCCACATGCGGTGGGTGTTCAGGTATTGATGCTTTTCTGCTTTTTTTATTTTTGTTTTTTTGTTTTTTGTTTAATTGCTTTGTTGTTTGTATTGTTCCATGATTTTAAAGTATAATATATGTAACCAGGGCACCACTGAAAATGAGACCTCAGTCTCCATGGGCTAAATAAGGGTTAAATAAGAAATAAATAAAGCATGATAATGGACGTAATATTGCACATGATGGACGTAATATTGCACATGATAACGAACAAAACATTTCAGAAAACACAGCATTTCACCATACACAAAATTTCAGGTTGCAGAAAAGGTGGGAGAGCACTTCCTGTTTGTGAGTGGACACAACTCAAGTCACTGGCAAAAGTTCAATATAATTTCCTGTTTCTATTGTGCGCGCTCGACTCTCAGCAGTGTCCTCGCGTGGGGGGCGTATTTTAACAAAGGATATTAAACCATCCTGACTGCAGATCCAATCTAGCCCTGACCCATGTCAAATATTTTTGGGTTCTGTCCAATCACAATCAAGACGTGCTGTTCCACTCTCACTGGGATCTGAAACGTTGTGTTTTGTGATAACAACTAAATGTAAAAGTCAGCTAAAATGACACAACCATGTTGTGGTGTTTTCTTTACATTGTTTGAGTCTTTTACTTCCTTTTGCCTTGTTACGTCTTCTTCGTTGTTTTCATCTTGTTACTTTTGTTGTCTGTGATATGTACTGATAGATACACCATTAAAGGTAAGTAAAAAATCTAAGTAAAATCAGGATATTACATTCATCTGCCTGTTCCCTGTAATAAATGACTCTTTTTCTATTCAATTAATCAGGTGTGTGTGTTTTTTTCTTTTGTGGTTGTGTTTGCCGGCAACATGACAACATCTGACCCAGAAAAAACTCCCCCCACCACCACCACCCCCTCACCTCTGGGTTTTTAAGCACTGACAGGTGAGAAAAGGCTGCATCCTTTTCTCTAAAATATGTCACATCGTGCCGTCTCGTGCGGCTCTCACCACACGTTGAGGTACACTTGTTGTGAATTCTGGTGCAAAAAGACTATATACTATACATATGACTAAAATACTATAAACATTTCTGAGAGATTTATTTGTTTACAGACACCACGTTTGTCAGATACAGTGGCTTAGTTTATACATTCAAACGAAGATAAACGAGTCGTGGGAGGGGAAATCCCAACTCTTGTTTGGGTACGGGGATGAGTCGGGGGTTGGAAATTAAAGGGATGATGTAATTAAAACTTTCACTGAAATGTCAGTGTGGGTTTTGATATGACAAGACCCCAAAACCCAGGGACAGATCTGTCATCCGGTGAGTAGCTGGTGGAACAATAGTTGATCTGAAGTGTGAAATATAAATATTTATTTATAAAACCTTCCTTCGAAGTGGAAATAATCGTATCTCTAAGCCAAGTTTAAACTTGACATAAGGGATTTTCCCACCGGTTGTGTCAGCGTTGTGAGAACTCTTTCTCACCTTAATGAACAACGGGGACTCATGCAAAAGCATTATTCTATTCTCATCTTAAATCTCTTGCTTTTTTCGCACAAAGGTCTCATACAAACCTGCCACATCAGATCCAGCAAACACTTTTAACTTCAGACAACCGTGTAAATGATCCACCTGTGTGTATCTGTGCATAAGACTTGTAAATTAGCATAATTAACGCCCCAATAATACCATATAAGGCTGCGCTTCCTGTCACAGAGATGATGTTCGAGGACAGACTTGCATGTGAAGATAGATGACAAATACAACTTAATGATGAGAGGCTTTATGTACATTTACAATCACATTATAATTTGAAATGTAGTCAAACTGGAAAATGTCGACATAATTATGAAATGTAATTAATATTTCAAACTCAAAATGTCTTCAGACTAATGAAATACTCAGTCATTAGTGGAAAAACTTCAGTTTAGATAAGAGCAGACTGACTGCACACGACTCTTCGACGGGGCGAGACTGCCAAGAAATCGTGTTTGTAAAATCAAAATGCAAGAAAATTGAAAAAACCTTAAGAACAAATCTGTTTGTATGAGCGGTTCTTGCATGAGGCCCAGTGCGACAGGATTTATCAGTTAAACATGAGACAAAAAGCTGCGTGTGTGGTTAGCATGAAGTTCAGAGACAAACATGTTGTATTTGTACACATAAAGACTCTGCGTGCCCCCAGTCTGTTGTGTCACTGAGCAGATCTACTGCACACGGGTGGGACGATTCCTGCAACCGCACAAACCCTGATTTTGAAAAGGTCGAGATGATGTGTAAACGTAAATAAAAACACAATGCAATGATTTGCAAAAACTTTTCAACCTATATTCACTTTACACAACGTAAAGACAAGATATTCAACGTTCACACTGATGTGTGTGTGTCCCCCCCCATATGTAAACAAGACTTGGGGTTTCCCCTCCTACAACTCTTCTGTCTTGATTTGAAATGTCACGCCACTGTATCTGACACACGCCTGTAAACAAATAACTCACTGATAAATGTTTAGCGTGAGCCAGAATTCACAACAAGTGAACCTCAACGTGTGTTGAAATATTTGCCACCGCAAGATTTTTTGCTCAAACTGTGGTGAGAGCTGCTCGAGACGGCACGACTCGACACATTTTAGTAAAAAGGACGCAGCCTTTTCTCTGACCCACTTCTCACAGTCTCGAGTGTCTCACCGCCTGCCAGAACTGAGAATCTGGAGGTGAGAAGGAGTTTTTTCTGATATACATATTGTATCTGTACATGTGAAGAAGATGCTTCCCTCTGGTTTGTCGTGTCCACGCAGACTTTCAAAAAAAAAGTCAGGCTGATGTGTAAACGTAAATAAAGACAGAAGGCAACCATTTGCAAAAACTTTTCAACCTATATTCAATTTAGTAAAACATAACGACAAGATATTTATTTAGTTCAAACTGATGAACTTTATTGTTTTTTGTAAATACACACTTATTCTGAATTTGATTCCTGCAACATGTTTCAAAAACGTTGGGCTAGGCGCAACAAAAGACTGAAAGTTGTGGCACGCTCAAAAAGGACCAACCAGATTGTTTCAAAAGACAGCATCTGTGATGGTACGGGCCCATTGCATCATGGGTAACTGTCACATCTGTGAAGGCCCCACTGATGCTGAAAGGTGCAATACAGGTTTTGGAGGAACATATGCTGCCATCCAGACGACGTCTTTCTCAGAGACGTCCCTGCTTATTTCAGTAAGACGATGCACAGACACATTGTGGACGTGTTCCAACAGTGTGTCTTCGTAGTAAAAGAGTTCAGGTACCAGACTGACCTGCCTGCAGTCCAGACCTGTCTCTCATTGAACATGTGTGGTGCATTATGAAGCACAAAATACGACAACAGAGACCAAACAGGACTGTTGAGCAGCTGAAGTCGTATATCAAGTAAGAATAAGAAAGAATTTCACTTTCACAACTTTAACAACTAGTGTCCTCAGTTCACAAACACTGACTGGGTGTTATTTAAAGAAAAGGGGATGTATCACCAAGGTAAACAGGCTCCTGTTTCAACTTTTCTGGAACATGTTGCAGGCAGCAAATCCAGAATGAGTGTACAGTTCCGTAAAAAACAATAAAGTCTGTCTTTGCACTTTATTAGATTTAATATAGGTCAAAAAGTGTCCACAGGTTGTTGCATTATGTTTTTATTTAAGTTTCACACAATGTTCCAACTTTTTTGGAATCAGGGTTGTAGTATAAATAGAACGACTACACATCCGTGTTTCCCACAGCTGTGCATGTACGCATCCATTTGGGAGTTTAATCCAGACTGAAGTCTGGGTTTACTGAGTGCTAACTAACCGATTCGTCTGTGATCTTCCTTGTTCTGCATTTATCGAGATTGCGCCTGAGAATGGATGGGAGAACAGCGGTTATGTCTGTGGTTAGTTTCAGAGTTTCAGATACCAGGCTGGAACATGACGCAATCTTTTTGGAAAGTCCGTGCCCTGGCTCTGTAACTGCGCTCCCACTTCTTTGTACTTTTTTTAACAACCACAAACAGGAGTATTTTACCATTAATGCCCAAAAAAATCACTGACAAAATAGCACAAACAATGACGGCGTAATTTCCCCGACAGAAGGTCACCAGAGACAGGGAAACACTGCCAATACTCCGATATTTTATCTGCCAATGCAGATAAAGTTTATTTTGTTGCAGCCTTGATAAGTTTGGCCTGATGTAGAAAGTTAAATTATACGTAGATACTGACTCGGGTGCCTGACAAGTCACTAACACTGATGTGGATCTTCCTGTGGCAGGAAGTGGTGATGGTGGTTCACATGATTTAAACATGATTTAAAGTCACGCTGTTGTTGAATTCACTGCTTACAAGTTTTAAAATTATTACGAGGGCTGTGTTTAACAGTGTGGCCCAAAGTGTGCATCTTTTTTAATGAATGTTTTAAAGTAATCATGGTGAAATCAGGGCCTGTCTTTAAGAAATCAGCACCCAAAAATATCCCGGTGAGAGAGGTGACACTGACGCAGGTTGTCTGGCCTGGAAAGCAACATCAAGCCTCACAGAGCAGGTGTTGCATTTCTGAGAACTCTGTGGGTGTTTGTTTCAAGTGACCCACTTCCACATTACGGAGAATTTTTTTTTATCCATCCAACAATCAAAAGCTACCATTAACCCGATTAAAGTATCGCCTCTTTCCGATGGAGCCACGACCACTTAAAACCAGCTGGAAGAGCCGAGAAAAAAACAAATCTCTCATCGGAAATAACCGAATGTTTTTGTGTTAATGCAGGGTCCCATTGCTCACAGCAAGAAACTGATTTATAAAATATGTTTTCAGGTCTTTGAAAGTGTTAAATAGTCTCTGACTCAATGGATGCACATTGCGGGTAAAAGTCGTGAAACCAAGCAACCAACGGCTTGGTTTCATTTGGCATCTGCGATCTAGAAATCCCCGAGATACAACAACAACAAGCTTTGAGATAGCAACAGACATGCTGAAAATGGCAAATTAGCTCCTGGGTTGCTAATGGTACGAATGTAAACCAGGTAGCAGCTGTTCCCTTTTCTTTTGCAGGGATTTAGACATTATAATGCCAAGGCTCGCCTCCCGACGTGCAAATGTTCCACCAAAGAAACAAGTTCCTCCCCTTCCAGGGACACTGATCGCTCGTTCTGAGCTTAGCTCCGTCCAAGACGATTGTGATTGGTTTAAAAGAAAACAAACATAGCAGGGCGATTTTTTTCCATGTGCATGTGGGGAGCCAGAACTTTGTCCAGCGATGATCACTGTGGGGAGACGTCTGGCTATGTGGGACTGTGTTAAATGTTAAAAAACGCAGTCACTTTACAGTTTTTTTTTTTTTTGGGTGATCAACATGGAATCAGGGCTTCTGCAGAAACACTCCAACACTTAACCCTTTAGGGGAGGGAGTTGCTGTCCCAACTGAAGTGTCTCGGGGTCTTGTTCCACCGAGTGACAATAAAATGGGACGTGAGATCGGCAGACGGACTGGTGGGGCGTAATGCGGGCGGTGTACCGAACAGTCAGGGTGAAGAGAGAGCTGAGCCAGATTTTTAAGACTTAAAATGTACCAGTCGATCTGTATTCCAGCCATGGTCATGAGCTTTGGGTAGACATCAAAAGAAAGAAGGAGCTCTGACATCCAGAGGGAGCTCAGATTAGAGCCGCTGCCCCTTTGCATCAAGAGGAGCTGAGGTGGTTGGGTCATCTGGTGAGGATGCCCTCTGGATGACTACCTCTGGAGGTTTTCCGGGAATGTCGGATTGGGAGGAGACCCCGGGGTGGACCTGGAACTCGCTGGAGGGATTACACAACTCATCTGGCCTGGGAACGACTCAGGATGGGAGGCGTTGCTGGGGAGAGGCACATCTGCAGTAACATTTAACGTCGAGATGAAATGAAAAATGCCCTTTTAATTGTTTAAGAACACATCCCACGTCTATTTTATTTTACAGATAGAGTGACTTTGAATTTTCTGTTCCTCCGTAGTCGGGTCCCTGCTGTAACCTCGCTGGGTGTTTGACTGGGATGAGATCCACCACAATGATGTAGTGAATACTACATGGCAGGACTTACAAAACAAAACAAACAAACTTATTTCAACCAATAACGTAATGACATCCACTCATCGATCAGTTTAGCAGCACAGCTTGCAGGCAACAGAATGATTTGTCAGGTTATGACCTGTTTATTTTTCAATGTTCAAATAAAATTCTCCCTAACGTTGTCCCACCTGCCAATCCTTCCAACAGGAAGTACGTCAGAGTATGAAAACTGGACCTTAGCGATGCAGGGACGGGCTCTGAGCTCATCTGAATATGCATACATGCATTAATCATCCACCTGAGAGACCGGCGCCTGCACGTCTTCTTGTCCCTGTCGGCTACATTACTTTTTAGATTATGTCGAGCAGCGTGAGCTTTCCAGGTGATTTCCTTATCGTGTATTGTATTGATATGAGTGATGATTTACTGTAATGATTAGAGCAGCTGCTTCCAGTAATTTTAAACATTTCCATGCATGCTGTAAAATCACTGCAGTAAATATTCAAGCGGCAAAACAAACAAACTGTAGTTACAAACTTTACAGGTCAGAAGAAACTCTCCGGAGGACACATGATTGTCTGAAAGTAGCATCTCTAATCAATCATCAAATAAAACAGGCATCAGTAAAAACATCCACTGCAAATGTTGCACTGCTTGTTTCATTTCCATAAGTGCAGTAATGTCAAAGCCAGAAATGTCATAGGTCATTTATGAAGCAATATATGAGCGTTTTCTTTAGGAACTGATTCGAGAGGCTGCTTTCAGTTTCATCTCAACACGTGCACAAATGTCATAGGCCATTTAAGAGGAAATATATCACTGTTTTCTTTAATAACTGATTTCCATTTAATTTCCACGAGTGCAGTAATGTCTAGGCAGCAAATATGAGAGGTCAATTATGAAGCAATATATGAGTGTAAGTTGTGGGACATTTAAGAAGCAAAACTCTGACAGGACAGTGGAAACTCCCCAGAAGAAACAGAATTAAATCGTCAGTGAAGTTACGCTGCTGTGCTTCGTGCGTAAATGCGCACGCAGCCTCCCTCTTACGGGAGAGATGCCGCCTATTTCCAACGTCCAACCCGTTCGCTGTTAATCACACTAATTAATTGTTATAACCCTGCTCGCCAAACCTGTTTAAACTTTTATTTACTAGATTTCTGAACAAAGAATAAAGAGTTGCATGTTGATCTTCATGTCAGATTTTAAATAAATATCAAAAGAATGACAACAAAAACACCTTATGCACTTTTTTTTAACCACTGGGCTCACCATGAACAAGGAATAAAATGTTGCATGGAAAGCAAAAAAGAAAAATATTTATGTGCATATACAGTACAGCTACATACAGCTACATGTGTAATAATGTACACAACAATATAAGACAAGAGATGACTCAGATAAGGTAGCCGAAAGTACCATACATGAATTGACAGCACATAATCTATGTTCCACCTACAGTCCAACCACTCATTTTTCGCTTCAGAGCTGAAAGCAGAAGTTGAGTTGAGTGCTGTGGTGCACCACTTACTACAGGCACGTGAATTTGATTGTTGAGCCCACAGTGACATTTTCTTTCTCGTTATTTCTGGTGAAACATACTCACAGATACTTTATTAGATATTAACAGTTTACTGCAATCCACTACAACTATTGTGCCATAAATTCCTCCTTTACAAAACAGAATGATGATGATGATCATCAATACTTAAAGCTGTGGTAGGCAACACTTTTGTGGCAGCATTGAGACATAAGAGACAGGCTCTGATTTAAGCTTTTAAGGAATCTGGTCCGTGACGGTAGAACGGGTATTTCTATTTGCTGTTACACTAGTGCAGCTCCGTGTGCAGCAGCGATCCACGAAGAAATCGCAGACCCACAGAAAGGCCGGACAAGAACTCAGCATTTCTTTTTTTTAACTTTTGGGATTTAAATGTGGATTTATCTTCACGTTAGCTTGTAAACTTCTGTGCAGCAGCAACCACGGAGGAGCCGACCGCTACGTTTACAGTAAGATTATTAGTCTCTTTGTCCATTTTGTCCTCTGCTGACCGGAGGAGGAATGTATTTGAAAGTCACGTCGTGAGAGTACAGAGAGGAGGGATGTAAAGGAGAGAATCAGGTTCTCTGGTGAGTACTGTCACAAACAGACACACCCAGCTGATGTCTGCTGGTCTGTGCTCACTTGGTCTGGTAAGAGGGGTTCATGACTTCGAAAACTTTTGTCCTGGAAATGAGACTGAACAATCAACGTTTTTTAGGATTTCTAACTACTGCAGCTGTAGGAGAAGAAAACTTTCAAGCCCAAAACAGATTCTCAAGAAATATTAAAGCAAAGAGGATCCGAAAACCACATTTAGGACACAGAACTGCCTTAAAAAAGAAGAAGAAGAAGTTGAGTACTATGAAGTAGATGATAAGTTCTTCTTATGCCTCCATTATCATGAGAAACAGAGAAAGAGCTGACAAGATAAAAGGTTCACAGCCGGATGTAAAAATAGAGACGTGGCTACGCGTGTGTGCTCGTCTCTGGGCTTATGTGCTTTTGTCTGAGGTTATGTACTCTTATATGTACCAATCTGCGTTTATTATCAGCATCGCTCACTGTGGACCCCTCTTGTTTTTGTTCTTTTATTCTTACAAACATTTCATGCAGCAAAAACAGTGAGACAAAAACTCGGCAAAATCAGCAGGTGGGATGCAAATTCCACCCACTACTGAGGCAAAAAAACAAAAACAACAAACCAAAAAACCACTTAAATAACTCAAAATGGCACTATAACAAAGAAAAAGTTTATATCTCATAACTGGTTGCGTGGATTGGGATGGAAATTGTTTTGTACGTTCTCAAATAACGACTCAGTCAACACATCAAATTAGTTCTGACTGATTAAAGTGGGTGGGACTTTTGTAGCTGTGAAGCTAACATTGATGGTTAGTGGTTAATTTGTGTCGTGAATGTTAGTGGTTGGTCTGTGTAGCTAAGGTTCATGTTTGGTTTGTGTGGCTAATGTTATTGATTGTTCTATATATTTGTGGTTGGTCTGTATGTGGGTCTGTATCAAACCTTTGCGGCTGGTTTTCCTTGTAAATGTCTGTTTACATTTGATGTTGGGTCCTCAGATGATGTGATGATGATGTATTTTCACAGCTGAAGGCAGAACTGTCACTCTGTCACTCCACTGTGATGTTGTTCCTCTTTTCTGACTTTTAGACAAAATAATGTTGAAATATCCACCAAGTGAAGCAGTTTTTTTTCACCAGAGGTCGTGATAATGAACTGACTGTGGGATCAGCTGGCTTCACTGAGACCTGAGTGGAGCTGTGAGACTCCTGTTGTCCTGTTCATTGGTAGAAAACTGTTCTTTATTTTAAAATTATAATCCTGCTAATAATCCCCATTTTTACTAAGTGTAACATAACTGCAACTGTAATACAGTTACAGTAAAGTATGTAACTTCATTAAATGTAATCCATTACTCCCTAAGCCTGGTCACAGCCACCGATAGTGGCTGTAGTATCGGTGCCTTTAGGGTGTTTCAGCCACGACCAAACCATCGTGGGTTTATACACACATCCCCTTCACTGGCAGTGTGTGCGGTTGAGTGTGTCCTCGCACGCTGTGACCTACTTTTTGTCTCGTATACAGTCACTAACAAGCCATTAAAGATTTACATAATTGGTTCCGCTGTTGCCTTTTATTGATATCAATGGAAAAGTGTAAAGATGAAGAGGAACTGAACACAAAGAGGTTTTGAAAGTTAAAAGTCTCAGGTTACAGAAGTTATCGGCGCGCGTGTGTGTGGTTGTGATGCTGATGTGGTTTTGGTTCGTGCCTTGTTGTTTGTGACACTTTGTACTTAAAGAGTAACTTAAAGCAGCCATAACCCACATCTTGTACACAAAATGACTAAGTGATGAACCTGCAGACCATTACGGTTTCAATCTGCAACAGAGTTACATCAGTTAGAATAACAATCTGAGCCTGTCAGCGGTTAAAACGAGCACTTTTAGTCACAACTGGGAGGAAATTATGTACAAATACTGTAGTTAAGTAGAATTTTCAGGTTTTTTTTATTTGAGTATTTATTTTTCTGACAATTTTTTATTTTTACTTTCTGCATTTTAACACAAATATCTGTACTTTTTTCTCCTCACATTTTCAAAACAGACTTTTTACTTTAGTTTTGTTGCATTTGAAGGGAAATATTGATTATTTTTATTTTGCATCATTGTGCACTGCCTTCCACACAGAGAAAAGACCCTGGTGTACAGATATAATAAGATGATAACGATGTTAAAGGCATAAATAGACAAAAAATACGTAAAAGATTTGCAAAACTAAAATGACATTACAAGACGAAAACATCGTAAAAGATGTAACATGACAAAAATACGTAACTAGACAGATGTTACGTGATGCGACAAAAATTACGTAAAAGAGATGACAAGACAGAAACTGTGCACACGACTAAAATGATGGAAAAGACGTAACAATGTAAACAATGTAAAAGACATAAAGACGGAGACGACATACGAAGACGAAAACATCGTAAAAGATGCATCAAGACAAAAATTACAGAAAAACGAAAAAATTTAAAAGATATAACAAGATGAAAATGATGTAATAGGACGAAAATTACATCACAAGACGTAACATGACAAAAGTGACGTAAAAGCCACGAGACAAAAATGAAACGACAACGAAAATGTACAAAATGTAATAAAATAATAAGACGTAACTTTGCAAAAAGACTAAACAAGATCAAAACACTGTTAAAGATCCAACAAGACAAAAGTGATGTAAAAGACATAACAAGATGAAAATAACGTGAAAAATGTAACAAGATTGTATAATTATTATTATTATACTTGTATAACTTCAGAACTTCTCAGAGCCTGTAGTTTTTCACTTTTACTTGATTAGAGAAGTTGAGTCGGTACTTTTA
>JAJHUR010035836.1:1410-22271 GCA_027495735.1 Lutjanus campechanus | reverse complement strand
AAATAATACAAAGAAGTGGAGGATATTTCTCAGAACTCTCAGTCTGGGTTGCACCAACAAGGAATAAATTTCATGGTTTAACTTTAAATTATATTGCACCAAAACTAGCTTAAAATTAAGGAAGATTAAATTTAATGTTGTTGCACTAAAACTTGAAATGTGATTCAGTAACTTTAAACTTACACTTGAAGAGGTTTAATTTTTAAAAGAAACCATCGTGAGCAGGCTAACTAGGCTAACTAACTTTTTAGTTGGATAGCAAACAGTGTAATGTTTTGTAAACTTTGTAGATAGCTAGCAAACAATGTCATGTTTTGTTAATGTTTAAGCTAGTAAAAGGTTTTGTCCACCCTTTAGCTAACTAGCAAACACACCATGTTTTGTTTACCTTTTAGCTACCTAGCAAACAATGTAACATTTTATTAACTTTTTTTTTTTTTAGCTAACTAGCAAACAGTTCAATGTTTTGTTTACCATTTAGCTAACCAGCAAACAATGTAATGTTTTGCTATTTTTTAGCTAACTAGCAAACAATGTAATGTTTTGTATGGAACACAGAGCAGTCGAAAGATTTACCTTTAATGGTTCCCCTCTACTATTATACCTACTAGGTCCTAACAGCAATAATTTATTATTCATTTATTTATTTATTTAAATTTTTGGTAAGGTAGCACTGATTAAACTGTGACTTATTTCAGTTTATATCACTAAACTTGGATTTACTAAACCGAGACTAGTTTTTATTTGTGCAACAGAGCTCTGCTCAATTTAAATCTTGTTTTACTAAAACTTCAATTAGAAGTTATCTTAAATGAAATTAATCTTTGTTGGTGCAACCCGGTCTAATTCTCTCTGTCTGCTACAAAGACAGAAAGAGAAAGAGGCGGCATTCCTTTCTCAATTTCCCCAAATAAACAGCGTGCAGATGAAAAGTGGGAACATAAACAGGCCGGAGAACCTCGGATGTGCTCCCCTCGCTCTGAAAATGTGCCTCTCGAGTCTGAAACAATATTTAGTGAGAGAGAGAGCTGACTCGACATGAAGTGAGTCAGCCAGCAGCGGCAGCAGCACTGGGAACAGAGCACAGATGGTAGTGGAAGGTTTTTTTTTTCTCTGTGTCTTTTATCATATCCATTTCTGGGCAGTTTTTTTATCTTCTTAAGGACTGCCAACAGTCCAAAACACCAAAAATACACTCAGATTACTGTCACGTAAGACAGAGAAAAGTAAGCAAGGATGGAAGCATGAATGTTTGACATTTTTTGCTGCAAATGTCTTAAATTATTGTCAAAATTAGGTCTCCTTCAATCAGCTGATTGATTAATCAACTAATTGTTTCAGCTCTTACCTTCTTTATCGATCCCATCAAGCTCTCACAGACTAGTCTATAGTCCACCTTAGGATGCTGATCTACATAAAATAGTTTCTCTGTTAATGACCAGTGTGCAGGATTTAGTGGCATCTTGCATTGAGCTTGCAAATTGCAAACAGCTCTGCAAAACTCACAAAAAAGCACAGAAGGCCTTCTCTAGAACCAGTGTTTGACTCTTATGGGCTACTGTAGAAACATGGCGGCCTCTGTGGAAGAGGACCCACACCCTCTGCTGATGTAAAGGACTCATTCTAAGATAACGAAAACACAGCAATTCTTATTTTAAGATGATTAAACACTAATGAAAACATACTTATGAATATATCACATTTCTGCCATATATTCCCCCAATAGATCCTCGTAAACCCTACACACTGGACGTCTAACTCATGGTGGGCTACCAACTCAGTTTTTAGTGCCACAGTCACACCTGACCTCATGTTGTCTTACATAAAAATTATCCCACAGACGTTTACAGATTTTAATTTTAAGGAAAAAACAAACACGGTACCGCATCAGTACTCATCGATGGCAGATATGCTGAGCTGAGGTATCGGGAGATTCAAAGTTGTATTGTAGAAATCTAAATT
This sequence comes from Lutjanus campechanus, assembly GCA_027495735.1. Classification (NCBI taxonomy): domain Eukaryota; kingdom Metazoa; phylum Chordata; class Actinopteri; order Lutjaniformes; family Lutjanidae; genus Lutjanus; species Lutjanus campechanus. The sequence goes on along the minus strand of JAJHUR010035836.1, from coordinate 20,309 downwards.
CTTAAATTAAACTCCTAAAAAAATCTGCCGCCAGCGAACAAACTACAAACACGCCACACAAATCATTGTATCTGGACGAGGACTGAACTCAAGTCACATGACTTGGACTGGGACAAAGATTAAAAAGTACATTATTTAAAAAGTGTGACTCCACGAAGCGAGTCATCTTCCTTCATTTCATAAATCAACGAACGTTAACACTGTTCATTCTCAGCAAGTCAATGCTTGATGCTCCGACAGCATCCAAGCATTCAAGTTGCAGAGGAGAACCCTGAAGAACTAAAATTACGTTACCAAATGATACCAGAGATAATTCTGTTTGTTTACATAACCTAGGAGGTCGTCAACAAAAAACAAATTGCAGCATGCAAAATGCACGAGACAAAAATTACAGACGGAGACGCAAGAACTTCTAACTTTGTTTGACATTTGAAGTTGCACAAAGAGCAGCTAAGTAACTTTGTAAATTACTGAGGCTGGAAACTGACTGTTACATTATGACTTGCTTAGGAGTCGAAACTCAAAGTTTAGGACTTGGGACTTGAGTGCAAAGACCTGAGAGTAACTTGTGACTTGCAAACCAGTGACTCATCCTCCACCTCTGGTAGTCTGTAACCAACTTTGGAGCACCAGTCAACATAAAATACAGCCTCTTTATGATGAAATTCACTGTTTCTGCTATTAGTTTTTGATGTTCAGTCACTCATGTTGGGCTCCCAATTCAGTTTTTGTGCCACATTATAGCATAAAAATCAAACCAATGACTTATACACAGATGTTTACAGATTTTAAATTCAGGGGGGAAACCACACGATGTATTGTAACAGTACTTGTTCACAGCAGATAACCTGATTTGAGGTACCAGAGATGTATCATGCAATTCCAAAAACTCATATGTCTGCAGCCAGGATATGCAAACTACAAATATACCACACGATTTATAGTACCATATAATAGAGGAGGATATGTTGCTTCTTCTATCAACTCTATAATGTATGGTCAAATAAAATAATGAAATGATGCATTTATGTGGACTAAAATAAGCTTCTACCAAAAAAATAAACAAAGAGAATGATGCTGCACAAAGGTTTTTTAAAAAAAAGCAACTTCCATGATGACAACTAGACAAGCACTACAGACACAAACCTGCAGATTTCTGCAAAGTCAGCTGATGGAGTGACTCATGCTGTTCATTGAGGGACCACTGATTTTCTAATTACATCATCTGTGTTACATCTGTCAATTTACAGTTAAAGTTAGCGTTAACGATTTGGTAGGAGGTTGAATTTTCTGTTGCATCGGTGAGGAGCTGCAGGTTGCTCCTCCAGCCGGTGAACGACACAAGGTCACCCTACCTGATGTCTGCTGTCGGCCACATCATCCCTTCACCGGCTTGCTTGCACACACACACACACACACACACACACACACACACACACACACATACACACACATACACACACACACTGGCTGCCTTGTCATCAGCCAATGAGGAGATCCCAGCCATAACTTAGAGCTCTTGAGGAGAAGAGCCAATCCAAAGACAGATTTTAGGAGGAAAACTAGCAACACCATCAGACAGCATTAAGCCCGTGAAGGTGCATAAATTGACAAAATGACACAACGATGACAAAAAACCTCAGAGACTAAACTGAAGGCGACATTCACAGTCTGCAGAAATGTCTGGAGAAATGAGCGTTTCAGACTAGAGCCCAGCCTCCTGCCAGCAGCATCATGTCAGGACCGTTTCCCTCCACACTTGTGCAGTGAAAAAAAGCAGAGTGTGTGTCCGGGCTCGGTGACCTACCTTTCCCGTGTCCCCCTGCAGAAGTTTCCGCTGAGTCTGTCCTCTGTCCTCCGCAGCGGAGCGGAGAGGAGCGGACAGGAGAGGAGGCGGCGCCGGCGGCTGACTGAGGAGACTCAACTTCTTCCACTTCCAGCACCAACACACAAGCACAGTTTGGCGTCAAGTCACCCACATGTATTATATAACACTTCCGGTTATGATTTGCAAAATAAAAGTCGTGTCTGACAGCAGGTTTGGGATTAATTGAAGACTCTGAATGCTTTTTTCCCCCAAGTTTTGATTGAGCATTGATTTTTCTCTATAAAAGAGCAATGAGCAATAAACAAATGAGAACAGAATCTATCCACCTCCCCTGTGGTAGATACCACCCACCAAAATACAAGGAAATAACCTATAAACAAATATAATAAATACAAACATAAAGAATAAAACCATAATTAATTACACCCCAGATTCTTCAGTTGTGTTATGAGAACCACTAGTACTCAAACTCCCCCCTAGTGGTACACTGAGGAATCTCCTAAAATTTTAAAAATGAAGTAAATTAATTTAAAAACATCTAATAAAAATACTATTCTTAAAGTATGAGATCTCTGCAATATAATTTTAAATAAGATTTGTCCTTCCTGTAATATTTTTCTTTCACTATCAGTCCTAAGATCGCTTCATACCGTGCAATATTTCATGCAGGTGAATTTTTTAATTTTCAATGTGCAATATTCAACACTTTAATCAGATATATTATCATTTAGTGTACAATATCAATATTTTATATTGTCTCTTGCTATATTTTTATATTTTAGTTTTTATGTTTTTTTTTATTGATACTTTATATTTTTGCTGTCCACTTTTGCTGGTGTAACACTAAATTTCCCTACTGTGGGACTAATAACGGAATATCTTATCTTATCTTATCTTACCCTGCAACATAGTCACCTTTATACATGTGTGGATACATCATCCATGATTAGCTATGAGCTAAACTGTGATGGCAGTAAGCCACTGATTTACTGTGAGGATAGTATGGCTGTGACTGACAACAATGACTTTTATTTTCTCTTTGCACATGCAAGGACTTACAGACATGCTGGAGAATATACTTATGTTCTTGCAACTTTATGTTCTTCTCCTGTATCTGCAGCACGGACGGCTTTACCTAAATGTTTTTAATTAAGACGTGAATCTTGGTCATTCGTACCACTTTACAGAGTATCAAGTGTAACATCACTTTCCTGCTCCTTTATAGTCTGGTGTAAAAGTAACAAGGCAATGACATGACATTAACATATTTAAGAATTTAAGAGACTAAATCAGAAAAACGGTCAAAATAACAAGAAATTAGTCACCATTACAGTTTGCCATCATAAAATTAAAGAATTTCAACCATTTTGATGGCAGAGAAGCAAATGGAAACCAAAAATCTATTTCATATGGACTCAAAAGACTCAAATGATGGCAACAAGTCAAATCACATGTATCAACCTGTCAGTGATTAAATTAAGGTGAAACAGATCAGGGGCTCATTATGGTTGCCAAACTTTTTCCAGGTAATAATCTTTCAATAAAAATCTTTTCTAAATCTGAATTGTAACTAAATCTTTCTGTAGGAAACGTGAACCAGTCTTTGAATGAAAACCCACTGCTGGAATTTCAGTTAATATAGCTGCTTTTATTTTGAAGGCACACTCCTTTCTGTCCGGTTTTGTTTGGTCTGTTTCTGTCTGACTTGATTCAGAGGGATCCCGCTGATTGGCTGCCTCATCTGCGACTCCAAGGAAGCAGCTGTAGCCAGAGAGGTGGGGGTTTGTGCGTGCGTGCGTGCGTGCGTGCGTGTGTGTGTGTGTGTGTGTGTATGTGTGTTTTGTGGTATATGGGGGGTTACTCACTGTAGCCTGTCTCTGTCACTGTGGGTGATGCACAGGTGTTGGAGTGGGTGTATGTTGGTTAAGCTGTAGCCAAACTAAAAAAAAAAAGGCTATAATTCACTTCACATGTTAATGAGGACAGAATAAAACATTTTAATGTCAGCAGGTCACAGTGTATCACAAGCCTACCACAGGAAATATAACAATAGTTAGTTAGCTTAGCTTAGTATACAGACTAGAAACAGGGTTAAACAGCTTTGTCCTTGATACCAGCAGCTCTAAAGCTCACAAATGAACACATTATATCTTTATATTTTAATCCACGCAAAATCAAGGTACAAAAATAACATTTTGTGCTAAACTATTTCTTGCTGAGAGGTGTATTTTGTTACCCCTATAAAGAGCCAGCCTAGCTGTTTCTCCCTGTTTCCAGTCTGTATGCTAAGCTAAGCTAACCAACTCCCAACTATTGCTTCTTATTTAAATTAATAATTTGACCTTTGATATTCACTTACTGGTAGCGAGTTATAAGAGAAATTGCAAGTCCAATTGCAACCACAGCAGGCGCAGAACCAACGAGATACAAGAGCCTGTTGCTGGTAAGTGACATACAATACACTAAAATATGTTTCTGAAAACATTTTAGGTGAAAAAATAGGCAATGTGGTAGCAGAATATTGATCCATTTGATCAACACTGCCTAGTTTGACAGTTTGTTCTGAGTTTCAGGAAGTTCTGTCCACTATTTATTATACAATCTGTGGTTCACAGACTGACAGTCTTTAAGCTGTGCTAATTGGCCTTTACAGTTTTATATTTCAGGGACAGACCAGATACATAATATGAACAAGACAGGACATTGCCACCAAGTCTTGCCACCATTTTTTCCCCCATTGACCACTCGTTGTATTGTAGAAAAATATTCCACACTGGCCCAAAAAGCATTTCCCCCTGTGGGCCACCAGGGGGAGAGCACTACTGCCTATATTCAGTAAGCCGTAGTACCAGGAAGTAAACCCAGAAGCTAGAAAACTTTTTTGGCTTAATCAGGCGGGCAACTCTCATTGGACTGAATAGGCGCCATCTTTGTATTCACCATCTACTTCCTTACAATACATCTATGGGACAGATGGAGGAGTGATATTGATCTTCACATCTAACTCTCGGCAAGATGAAAGTGCAATTCCCAAAATAAACTGTTATAACTATATAATGTGTTGTGTTAATTACTGAGCTTTAGAGGTGCTGGTGGAGGTTGAATTTGTTTTAGTCAGATAGAATCAGGCTAGCTGTTTCCCCTTGTTTTCAGTCTTTATGCTAAGCTAAGGCAACCAGCTGCTAGCATTGGCTTTATATTTAACGTACAGACACAAGAGTGGTCTCAATCTTCTCATCTAACTCTTGGAAAAAAGTAAAATAAGAATATATCCTCAAACTATTCATTTAAATAAGAAGCTACAGTCAGCAGCTGGTTAGCTGAACTTAGCTTAGCTTCATGCAAAGACTAGAAGCAGAGGGGAAACAGCTAGCTTGGTCCTGCCCAAAGATAAAATAAAACAATCCGGTATCATTCCCAACTTATCAAACACCGACGTTTTGTCACCACCCCTCGACAACGTGCACAGTAGCAGCAAAAACAGGCACAGCAGACTTTCAAGTGACTTGAATGTCAACGTAAATCTGCGGCTGTGTGAGACGCCTCAGACTTTCAAAGTAATGTGAAGAGTGAGAAGTCCACATAACTCAGGACTTTCACCCAGGAGACCGGGGGTTTGAGTCCCATGAGAAGTTAAAATATTGAACTACTCCTTTAAATAGGAAGCTTGTTTGTGTGTGTGTGTGTGTGTGTGTGTCTAACCCCCCACTTGTCACAGCACCTTACACCACTGTCAGATCAACAGATATATCTTTGTCTCTGAGGCAACAACATCGCTCTTCTCAGCAGTGAAACGTAAGTAGGTTTTGTTGTTATATCTGATTGAAAAGCAGTCGTATCTTTGTTATACATAGTTTCTATAATACAAACAACAAAAAAGACACAGTAAGTGATAATTAGGTTCAGACTGAGCCTGAGGAGAAGTTGTAGTGAAAAAGTACAAAAACAATACAAAAACCTTACATATGGTTTGTAATCTAACTTGTTAATCGTGTGTTTTTCTCTCTTAAATGCAACATGTTCGAGACTACACATGGTTTTCCATCAACCTGTGTGTTCAAAGTATGTTTTAACATTTTATTTGAGTTCTTCACAGCCTCGACAGCAAATCTGGAACTCTAAAAGAGCTGTAAAGTGACTCCAGAGATTTTAAAATTTTATCCAAACTGAGTCTGTGAACCTACAATAATTTTTAATTCTTATATTTGTGTTGATCTTTGAAATTTAGGCAAAAACTCTGCAGTTAAAATTGGGGGGGTTTGTGTTTCCACAGCTGTGTCTGAGCTGTAAAAAAAAATAAAAAAATACAAGAGTATGTGTGCCACAGGCGGGTTGAGGCATTGTTGCTTTGGCTTACAAAAGTAAAGATTACATGTGCGAAATATAAATAGCCGCTTTTATTGTGCCTCGGAATAGAAAACCAAAAATGGGTAGGTTTTAACACACCGAGGAGGTCTTTTTTATCGCTTGTAACTTTTCGTGAAATTACTGGATGTATTTTTGGTGCTGGACTGAAGCATATCTGAAAAATGTTCCAGCCACAGTCAGAAGATATCGTCCTGAACAAAAGAAAGACGTTTTTTTAGGAGCAAAATGTGCTTGTTAATTCAGACAATTTGAGCATTACATTTATTTCAGATTAAACCATAATTGACACAATAAGGCCTCATTATAACTAAGTTTCACTGACTGTTGCAGGTATTTAGACATTAAAATGCTAATAAAAAATGCACTTAACTCAATTTTCCCTTCAGTGTAGATTTGAATCTCAACAGGCATCATTTTGGTTTAAAATAGTATGAATCATGACACAAGAACTCAACTGTTTGTTCTAATATCAATTGTTTCCATCGATGCAGGAAATTATGCTTCAGTTTGGGGCATTTTTCGGCCTCTGATCTGATATGCAGATCGGCCTCTGATCCAAGTCCGCCTACGTCTTTAGTTGTTTTTAAATCATCGCCAAAACAAAAAGTTCAGTTTGGGGAAAAATCACCTCACGTATGAGAGTTAAAGGACACATTATCTGTTGGTGGACGCCGACACAGTCTCAAATGTTGATGTACGTATGGAGGAATGCTTTGAGTTACATAAGCCCGAGCTGACTTCCTGATAGCCGCAACCAAAATAATCATGACCTAAAACGACTTTAATAGCTGAATAGTTATCAGAGGAATGTTCTTGATTTAGTATGAGGCACTTAATCTACAGAAAACACTGCTTTTAGTTAAGAAAGCGATTTAAATCACTGACCTCATGGTGGTGTTTACATGTATGATTCAGAGGAGTAAAAGAGCTTAAATGTCTCTGCACAAATGAGTTGCTGAGTCTCAGCGCTGTTCTTTGTTTTTTGTGTTTTTCAAGCAGACAGGTCACCATTTACATGACTCAAGCTTGATCCTGTCAGCCTGACAATGACGTTAGCATGCATGACTACTTATAACAAGATTTATAAAGTGTTATAAGTGGTGGACATAATGTAGTAAAAGTTCAGCGTTCATAATGGTTAATATCTCCATGTTAACGTGACAACAGCGTTTGAAAGAAGATTCTGAGCTCCGGGTTACGCAGCACATTATAGGGCGGTTTTACAGTCAGGTTTTAGCTTTAACTAGTCGTAGGTCTTAATCTGTACTAGTTAAACAACAATATTTAAGTAGCTTTTATGGGCGCGGCTTAAATTTGTCTCGGTTAGTCGAAGACTGTGGAGTCATGGATTAAGGTCAGTAACTAATGTTGCTCACACAAACCTGCACTGGAATAGAAAACACCAGGACTGGTGTGAAACTTGATGCAAAACAACAGCAAACGAATTTGTTCAAAAACCTTTAATGAGTGTGAAAAAAATGCAATTAAAACTATTGTGTCAAACCATCCGGTTATTTGAAGTAAACTAGTAAACCAGAATCGTCCTTCCTCTTTAGTCCAAGTTGGTTTTCATTCAGATCAGCGCTGTGCAAAGTGGGAGGGCGTGGGCCGAAGTATCATAATTTTTGATTTGGCCCAAAAAAATCTATTTAAAGAGGCAGTGACAGAGACATCATCTGTAGAGATGTCTGCCTTATCTCAAATATAATGGAACAAAATGGCACTCAGCTTGTGATGCTCAAAGCACAAAAAAAATAAAAATTTTAAACAAAATTGAAAACCATTGTCTCTTTCCAAAATTCATGGCCCTGTTACTCAAGACTCTGACCTTGTTGTGAACCGTTTCATGTAGGAACTACTTTCTTTCTAGTAGAAAGGAAGTAGTTCTGGTAGATTCTGCTGCAGAAAGAAAGTAGTTCCTATATGAAACTGCTCAAACAGGGTCTGTGAATTATCTTGAGTAACTGGGTAATGAGTTTCATCTAGTTCCTTTACACTAGAGAGAAGGCAGACATCTCTGCAGATTATATCTCCTGAACTCTACAACTCACACCAAAAAATCTAGATGGATAAGCAGCACTACTGACCAGAGGGGCGCCCTGGTAGCTCACCTGGTAAAGCGTGCTCCGTGTACTAACGCTGTAGTCCTTTGTCCACTTGGGTTTGATCCCATCCCAGTTTGATCCTCCTGTGGCTACATTATGTCCTGTCTTTCTCTCACCTTTTCTATCTTCACCTGTACCACAGAACTAAGGCAAAAGGCCAATAAATTGTCTTTAAAAATCCCTTTAAATGTGTAGGAGGCAGAGTGACTCTGTGCACAGGAAGTCAGTCAGTTTAGGGAACTTGGCATCTTAGTACCATTTTGCATCTTAACTGCACAATACAATACATTAGGTGTGTGCTTTTGGCTCATGGCCCAACATTAAGTTTTAGTTTTGTCCCTCTAAGGGGAAACAGTTTGGGCATCCCTGAATTAGATTTTCCAAAATAGTCCGTGCTGCAGCGAAAGATTAATTTAAGCTTCAGTTTAGTCCCAGAGTGGCTCCAGTCCTCCTTCTTGTAATCAATTTAGTTTAATCCAGAACAGTCTAAATCTATGAGTATTGTAAGAAAAATCTTTGCACGACAGTTTAAACTGGCGTTTCTAGTCTGGGACTAGGCTTAATCCTTGTCTGTGAAACTGGCCCTCTGATGTATCGGAAGAGTTTCTGAAATAATGAATAATGTCTTATAAACATCAGTGATATGCTATAGCGTGATTTGTTAGCTTTAAGTAAAGTGACACCATTGTATAAGGTTATTAACAACTGTATGAGGACTTATGAACAGTTGTGAACCCAGTGACCCCACTGTTGTCACTTTGGCATGGAGGTATGAAGCATTATGAAGGCTGAACTAATAATGCATTATGTCCACCACTTATAACATTTAGAAAGAATTTTATGAAGCCTTGTGAATGCATTATAATGTCCTATGAGTGTGCTTATAAGGATCTATTGGCGTGACCTTCATAGAAAGTGTTTTCATTTTTTTCTAAATTCATCACTACCTTCTGTGATTTTACTTGAGCACACTTAAACTGAAAGAGAAGTGAATTTAATTACAAACCATCAAACCGTACTAACACACCGTGACGAGAATATTAGCCACACTGCTGTAATTTATGACATGACCAAACCAACCAAAACACTGACAGTTTTCCAACAAGACATAAAAACTTCCAGCTACGACGGTGGCCAAGTCCTCGCTCAGCTCTTGTTCATTTCAAAATATGATTTGTACGGCTTTCCTGCTTCACTTGCGCATCGTGGACCACAAAGCTAAGAGAGGAGAGCGACAAGGTGACACATGACACAGTTCTTGAGCCAGCTTTGAACCCACAATGCTACGTGGTATCTTTGATAACGAGTCTGGGGCTGTTTTCAGAAAGTGGCTGAATGTGATGCATAAACCCTTTAACCCTTTTGTAAATGAGGTGTTGCAGAGTAAGCAGATAGTGACCCAGTGAGCAGTGGAAAATGTCCTATATGAGTCATTGTGTTTTCAACAAGCGGAGGAGTACATAAGCCACTCACGCCAAAATCTACAGGCCCGAGTGCTTGTTTTCCACAGAGAGGAGAGAGGGTGAGTTTTCTCTGGCATGATCTAGCTCCTCTGGGACCCCTCAGGTGCAAAGAAAATGTAATTAAATACAAAGCAGAAGCCTGATCGTGTTTGTCATCCGCTCAGACTTTTCAATTTTGGAGAGAAGCAACTGTTCTGGGGTAATCAGTCTTGATGTCAGTGATGGGAAGGTTTTGTCAAGCATGAAGAACTGAGTGAAACCAAACACACGAGGTAATACAAGCTTTCTGATTAATCCTAATAAAAAAAGAACTCTCTGCAAGTGACAAAAACCCAGGCACACAGCGCTCTTACACGGCAAAGTAGATACTTTATGATAAAGTTCAGCTAAAATGTGGGGATATGGAGGAATATGGAAGTAAAACTAGCAACACTACACTATAAAAGTACAACAATAATTCCCAAAACAGTTGGGACATTGTGTAAAACGAAAATTAAAACAGAATGCAATGATTTGCATAGACTTTTTGACCTATATTCAACTAAATACAGCACAAAGACAAGATTGAAAGTGATAAAATGTATTGTTTTATTGTAAATATATGCTCATTCTGAATTTGATGCCTGCAGCACATTCCAAAAAAGTTTGGACAGGTGCATGTTTACCACTGTGTTACCTTTTCTTTTTTAAATTTTATTTCTCTTAAGGAGGTCATTCACAGTCCAGGATTGCAAGAAATTAGAGTACATGAATCACGTTTACATAAATGCATAATAATATAGACCTGACTCAAATAATTGCATTAAGCCTCATGTAAATAAAGCTCGTCTACCTTCCATTTTACTGTAAGTAATTATGAACATTTGAACAAATAATGTCGCATGCCCTCATTTTTCAGGTCAGGTTTCTGTGAAATGTTGCACCTAATCCATTTTGACCACATTCCGCTCATTTTTTTCCATTTGCACTTTAATAGAAAATGTTTTTCTCTGTTATGAAGATTTCATAGATAATTTTGAACCTTCGGATGTTGGCGCATCTGATTGTAACCACTTCCACGCCACAGCTTTTCTTCCCCTCCAATAAGTGATATTCTAATTAGATATTTGTCTGCTTTAGTCTGAAGATTCAGTGTTATAGTATATATATACGCATATACATTGTCACAGCATCAAATGGAACAGTGATTTGAAATACTGTTCCTACGCATTTATGAATTTCCCACCAGTAGGATCTAATTTTTGGGCAGTCCCATAATAAATGATAATGGATAATGGTTGCCTACATTTGTTCCAACACATTGATATCTCTTCTTGTCAGGGGTAATGAAAAATCTCATGACATATTTCCACCTGAATTCCCTCCGGCGTCCCTCCAACGCTTTGCATCCTAAATGTTTTGGAACTGAAGTCTTGAAGGTGAATTCCCCCCCCCCCCTCCCATTCTTGCTTGAGGGTATTTTGTGCTTCAGAACAGGCTGCAGGCAGAACTCTTTTAGCACAAAGCCACACTGGTGCAGACAACACATGCAGAATGTGTCTTTGCATTGTCTTGCTGAAAAAAGCAGGGACGTCCCGGAAAAAGACGTCGTCTGGATGGCAGCATGTGTTACTCCCAAACCTGTATGTACCTTCCAGCATTAATGGGGCCTATATTTACAAAAAACAATAAAGATTATCCATTTGAACATTAAATATGTATTGTCTTTATACTGAATTCAATTGAATACAAGTTGTAAATCATTGCGTTCTGATTTTATTTACATTTCACTACATCCCAACTTTTTTTGGAATTGGGGTTGAACTAGAAAATAAGTAAAAGTCCAGCATCCAAAATGGTCCTCAACTACTACTACTGCTTTAAGTATAACAAGACCAAGAGTCTGCAGCCGTGCTAGAGAGACCTTTTTAAATGCTGAACTTAAAACAGCCTAAAGAAACATCACACAAAAAGCTTCAGGTTCCAGTTTATGAAGCTCTTCTGTGTTGGTGTGATATTGTATCACAACTTCTTTCTGGTAGTCGTGTGGGGTACCTGGTTGTCCACATTGAAGGGTCTAGGGGTCTTTGTTGTGGTGAGAAGGAGGTCAGGCCACAGTGGAGACGAGTGTCTTGTGGCAACTACGTGTTTTTGCTCAGTTGTCCACTGGGGATGTGAGCCGCAACACGTAAATGTAGCCAGGAAGCTGAGGTTTTCACACTTTTTTTTTCTCTATGATTTTGCTTTGTGTTACGAAGTGAGTTACAAGATTCAAAGGCTATTTGGCTCTTGTATAAAAATGTCAAACTGTTCAGATTCCATACATGGATTTTTCTGAACTTTCTGAACAATTCACACCAATGTTGGAAATGATGATGAGTGTGAAGTCTAACAGGATGACAAAGTCAAGATTGACTTAATCGGCTGAGATGTTTCCAACACACTGTGGTTGAAATGGTAAACCCCAGTTCATCTGTGGCACAAAATTTTAGTCCACACAAGTGTTCAATGACTTGAAATCTACAGCCCCGTTTACACTGGATAAAAACCTCACTAACACCTGCTAACATCTGGCTTTTGTCTTCATTTTGAAAGGGTACAATCATCATTCAACCCTTTTTTCATACACATGTGCTGCTCGGCTTGACTCAGTTTGACTTGTTGCGTCATCCCAGCACAGTGGAGTTTGCACCCGGTTGAAGGTGTGTATTTAGCTGATCTGTGCTGTGATTGGCTACTGATACTGTGCTCTCATTGGCTGTGAGCGTGAGTGTACACTGACACTTTGGAGAAGTTTAGCAAGGCGGTTGTGGTAGAGGAACCGGGACTTTCACCAAGGAGACCTGTCTTTGAGTCCCATGTGAAGCTATATGTCACTTTTAATTTCTACTTTTTAAAAAAAAATTTGGTTAAATTTAGGCACAAGAAAATTACTTGGGTAGGTTTAGGAACAAAAATACTTTACCATTTATGAAAAAAGATGGCTCATGGTTAAAAAAAAAACTGTTTCATGACATTAGAAAGGATCTGGCATTCACATGGACACGTCGGCAAGGCAACAAGAACCAGCCAATCGCAGCTTAGTAGGATTAGCCAGTCACAGCACAGTAGGGCGGGGCTAGGTGGAACAGTGGTGGGAAAAATATAGCACCATTTGAACTGTGGAGAAACAGGAAATCTTGGGTTTTTCATCAGCAGTAACTTAACATGACTCCTATCAGCTGAACATGAGCATGAAACAGTAAAATCAAACAGCTACCTGAAAGTGCAGAGAGCGACGCAGGAGAGAAACTAAACTTCAAACCACAGAGATTCAGAGAAGCTACAAAAGTACTGAGAGCTTAACACACAGACGTGACTTGAGTGTCGCCTTTCCAGCATACATCAATAAAAAACAATTTAAAAAAACAGAAAGTCTACTGGCAGCTGGAAAAGGGTCATTTAGCTATTTTTGTTTTAAAAAACTTAATTTACGCACTTATTTGTTTTTGTTTTTTGTTGTGTTTATTTTACTAAGATTATAACAAGTTAGTTCAAGACCAATTAAGTCATTTTTTTATTTATTTATGTATCATGATCAATGTCATTCTTTGTTATAAAAAAATGTATGATAAAACCAACAAACACACCAAAAAAAGAATAAAATGTGCACTTTACACAAAAAAAATTAAAGCTGCAGCTGCTCCTGGAGCTACTTTGTTCCAGCATCGGTACAAAGACAATATAATATATTGTATGGAGGAAGGAACTAAATTAAATACTAACCTTTATCATGGTTGGCAGTGATTTCATTATTGTGAAAATAAACAACCATCACTTATCTGAAAGTGTTTTAGAGCCACAGCTTTAAATTTTCTTCAAAACTTAAATTAAGTTGATTGAACTCTGCAGAGTACATTCATTCGACTCATTATTTCAGGTCAAAAGACTTCAAGTTAGAAGAACTCGTGTTTATAAGTTCCGAAGTGTTCTGAAAATAAATAGTAGAAATTTTAAGCTTAATTACTTGACCACATAAAACTGGTGCATTTACGTTAAGTTCACGAGAAGATAAGTTAATGCGAAATGATAAGTTGATCCCTTCTGTGAATGAATGTATGTGCTGACGTATTTTGATCACTGTCAACTTCTGATTTGAGCTCCGACAGGTATTTTCCACCTTCTGCGTAACTGTTCAACACGTTAGTCAAAACCTGCCTGATTTTAATCTTATCTTTAAGTCTTATCTCCAGCTGAGGCACCTCTACTTAAGTCTATCAAATTCATAACAAACTCATCATCACATTGTGCATATATTGTTATATATTTTTTAATCCTCTCCAAAAAGTTTTTCTCCCATAAAAGGAAAACTTACAAGCTTGAGTTTCTGAATCAGAGGGAATGATCTAGAACCAGAGAGCACCTGTTTAACGGAAGAGCGAGATGCTGGAGAAAAGGAGGCTGTGAGGGCGGACTGCAACTTCCTGTTGTGGCTTCTGTCACCAGTTTGTTAATCTGCAAGCTTCATGCAGTCTCAAAGTGTGGGTGCGTCTTGCGAAATATCTCATCCAGACATATGGCACCTCACAGCTTGTCTGTGTAGATGCAAGAAAAAACTCTGTAAACTGTCTAAGTTCTCAGGTGTAACGTAGAAGAGAAGAAGAACAGGTGAGGTTCTTTTTGTGTTTTCACTACTGTTTTGTAGGTTTGTCATGATTCTCCAAATCCACAGTTCGGGTTTTAAGGTCATGAGAGAACGATTTGATTTTTAGTTTAAACTTGTTGTTGTTCAGCACTGACAGCTGTGCCATTGTTAGACAATCAAGACTTGATTTGTAAGGCAGAACAGAACAGAAAATTGGTTTTACGCCCTGACAACTGTCATTAACGTTTCAAATTCTTCTTTAAAGCTACTACAAGGAGTTTATGAAACAGTCTTAATCTAATGCTGATGCTTCTATATGACCCACGTTATCAAACGAGACCATCAGTGAGAAGATAGTCTGTTTATATAATTGTTCTTTATGCCACCGGATCGGATTCTCCATAAAATCACATGAAATGAGCCCGTGTTTACATTTTCTCAGGCATAGTCACAGTCAGTAGTATGTTAGCTAGTTAAAAAGAAGATTTCAAGATTTTTATCCAGATAATTTTATTTTTGATGTTATATTTTGTGGTATGGTGGTGGATATACTGCTGCTCTAATCCACAGGGGCCTCCAAAATCAACACAAGCTCCCTGCTGTAGCTTTAAGAACCATGTACCATGGTCAAATTTAAAATCTGTTGATTATTTTCTTGGTTGGTTGTTTGGTCTGTAAAATGTCAGATAATGGCGAAAATGTTGATCAGTGTTTCCCAAAACCCAAGATGACGTCTTCAAATGTCTCGTTTTGTTCACAACCCGAAGATATTCAGTTTACTGTCACAGACGATTAAAGAAACTTGAGTTTAGTTGGCGATGAATTTAGTAATCGACATCTAATCAATTTATCTATTAATTGTTAAAACTAACTGTTACATATAAAAACAAAAACAAGGGTCACTAGATGACCTTACTCAGAGCAACAGTTTGATTTTTTCCCTCCTATAAGAAGCCAACAGTCCCCTTTTAAAGAAGAAGAGGACTTGTGGGAGAATTGACAATCCTGCTTTTCATTTCGATGATTGAAATCGAAAACGCATTTCAATCTATTTTCAGTTAATACTATGACTTGTGCTACTCCGACTGTGATTTATAGAGCTGAAACTAATGTCTTGTTTCATCCACAACCCAAAAATATTCTGTTTATTGTTGTAGAGGAGTAAAGAAACGAGGAAATATTCACATTTGAGAAGTTGAACTCAGAGAATTTTCACTTTTTTTTCTTTAAAAAATAACTCAGAATGATTGTGATTAATTTAGTAGTTGACAACTAATCGATTAATAGACTAATCATTGTAGCTCTAGTAATTTAGTGAATGAGGAATGAAGACTGAACAGACAGTAGTCGGAGATAAAAGGCTGAAAGGTCAGAGGTCACAGACCGGACTGAAGTGTGACTGTACTGGTCATGCTCTGGGCTCCTGAACCAGACTATAACTAAAAAACTTAAATGCACATATTGCTTAAATTCTTTCCCTTTCTGTCTCACTAGTTCCTTTCCACCGTCTACATCGTCTACATCCAGGACTCCCAGCCAAAGTCGAGCTCCTCTCTCTGTCGCAGGTCTCACCATGTCCAGCGACCCGGCAGGCGAGCTGCCTTTCTTCTACGGCAGCATCAGTCGCTCAGACGCCGAGCAGCACCTGAAGCTGGCCGGGATGTCCGACGGCCTCTTCTTGTTGCGACAGTGTCTCCGCAGTCTGGGAGGATACGTCCTGTCTGTCGTGTGGAACCTGGAGTTTCATCATTACTCCGTAGAGAAGCAGCTTAACGGGACTTATTGCATCACCGGGGGGAAGCCTCACTGTGGGCCCGCAGAGCTCTGTGAGTTTTACAGCAAAGACGCCGACGGGCTGGTGTGCCTCCTGAAGAAACCCTGTCTGCGCCCCCCAGATACACCAATAAAGGCCGGCGTGTTTGACAACCTGAGAGATAACATGCTGAGGGAGTATGTGAAGCAGACCTGGAGATTGGAGGTGAGGCGCTGCTCAGACTGCTGGGTACTGTTCACTGTAAAAAACAACAAACCATTTGTTTTAACTTAAATAGATTAGTGTCCGGGCTGCTTTAACATTTTAAGTTGACTGAATTTGAAAAGACGAGTTGAGATAATTTTGTGATAATTCAAAAAAACAACTTTTGTAGTCAAATAAACAGTTCAACATTCAGTTGAATTTGGGAAAACATGTTCAATAAGCTTAAAATATTAAGTTGAACCAACAACTGTTCAGTCACACTGACAAACATCACAAACAACTTTGATTTCCTTTTAGATTTTCTCAGGTTGAAAAGTCCGTTCTTCCTCAGTTCTTAAAGTATAAGGTGGTAGAGACTGAATTTAACTAAGCTTTGTAATGGTTCACTGTGTTTTCATTATTAAGAAAACAAACAACAGTGACTTATCTCAAAGTGTGGAGACAAATAGCAACTTTCCATCATATGTTTTCTTAAAACTACAAAAAATAAGTATCTCAGGAGAGTTTTAATTTTTAAACAGTACATGCTGGAAAGAGTTGAGTTGATTGAACTATAGTAAATCCATCCAACTCATCATTTCAAGTCAAAAGACTTAAAGTTAGCAGAACTCATGTTTATAAGTTTTTTTGGTGTTCTGTATATTTATGTTGAGTTAATGAGGAAAAAATGAGTTGATTCCATTAAATTCCTGCATGATTTTTTTTTAAGTGTTGCACAGTTTACAGTCTCTAAAAATAAATTAATTCCCACTTTTCAAGAAGCTGAAATACGTTGTTGAAGGGTCAAATATCAGTGTTGGGGAAACCACTTTAAAACTGTAGTTGACCAAATGACAGGGTACTTCACAGAGAAAAGCAGAAATGTTGCCTGTTAAACTAAAACTACTTTCAAAAAGTAGTTTAACTACATTACATGACTACATGTAATGTAGTCACACTACTACATGACGGGACGTTATCGTAATCTGAGTGTGGAGCCTCAGATTGTTACATGGGGGAACAACAGAACTGACTCTGAGTAAAGTGTGGGTGTGTTTGATTTGTAGACCAGCGCAGGCCAGTCCTCACTGAAGCAGCTTGATGATGTGTTTTAAAGAGGACGGGGAGCAACTGTTGGAGTGGTGGAATCAGGGAAATGCTAAATTTCCAGTGAAATTCGTTATTATTTGATCGTACTTCTTGGTCACAGGTGATTTTAATCAAATATCAGGTGATTACCATTAAATGACAACTGCGGCCAACGAGCTGTGGCATTGTACCATAATGTATGGCCAAAGAATGTGATGAAATATGAAAATATTGTGAATATATAGTTTGTTACCTGCACTACTGAAAAAGGTGGTGATATTTGAATTCTTCATTCTTTGTTATTATTCCTGTCCCATGAGCTTCCACGAAGTGGCTGTGAGTCTTCCTTCGGTCCACACAAAAACAAAAATAAAAAGACAACAATTTAAAACAACACAGCATCAATAAGACAATAAAATTCAATATAAGCTCAATACTCAATATGAATATGAATACTTTTATTATCCTTCCATGTGCACAACAAGATTCAGTGTGCCATAACAAGCTACAGAGGAGGAACTGAGAATAAATATAAAATATAAACACAAAATATAAAAATGTAAATAAATATATGGTTTAAAAAGGATAAATAAGTATCAAGAAGGAAGTAGGCATTGCTCATATCATGTGTGCATGTGGAACAATGAGACGCTGCGTCAAGATGCGCCACCATGTTGTACTTTTGAGGTACTTGTACTTTACTTGTACTCATACGATACTTCAGTACACCCATTTTATGTTACTTTATATGTCTAATTCGGGAGGAAATCTTGTACTTTTAGTCCGCTTCATGCATTTTATGGATGTATGTGACTATGCAGATTAAGCTTTTACATAAAACACATTGATAAATGTTACAGTTGTACATATATAACAGTTGTTCCCAACAAAAAACTGTCTGGGGCTTCTTGCCCTGCTTCAGATGTGAATGAGCGTCTATGAAAAACATTTTCCACCTAAACATCTCAACTGTTCGAGGCCCAAAGAGGTCAAATTTTCCTATATTTAAAAAAAGAGAAGGAAAAAACTTCTCTTTTTTTGGCAGAATTGAATTTTTTCCTCTGTTCCTTTCTCTCATTAATCATCTCACGACCCATCCAATCTATCTAGTGACCCTTTGGAGGGGCCCATCCCCCAGACTGGGAAACCCTAGACAAAACTTAAGTGTGTATAAAGTGGTTGAAACTAGCTCCACAACTCGAGCAGCTACAACAGAAAAATACTGCTTCCACGTTGCTGCATCTGATAATGTCACAGAGAATAATGTATGAGTCATAAAGGCGTTTTACTTTAAGTACATTTTTATGATAATGCTTTTACTCAAGTGTGATTTTAAATGCAAGACTTTTTAATCATAATTGGGGTATTTTCATATTGTGGTTTTGGCACTTTTACTCAAATTGAGGATCTCAGTACTTCTTCCATGAAATGAAAACATGTTCCTGTTATTCTGTTACTCTAATCCAAAGATCACACTGTTGATAGT
>JAJHUR010035711.1:1298-17071 GCA_027495735.1 Lutjanus campechanus | reverse complement strand
ATACACCCTAAATTAGAATCCAAATATGTCATTTCTGCAATTTTGCACATTCCAGGTTTGCTCAAGCATTTTGTTCAGCTGATTTGCAGAGACACAGACTGCAGTGATTGTGTCACCGAAGGAGAAATCCTGCAGCTGCTTCATAATGGGGACATTTCATATTTCACAAATGGGTCTGTTGGATGAGACAGCTTGAACAAAACCTCAGAGTAAATGAGTAAATAAAATCTCTTGAAGAGATTCTTTAAGTGCGGCTGTGTGAGGTATTCATCCACTGTCAGTGCACAGTAGATGGAGGTCAGCACACCCCCAGTTCAGAGAAGCAGCAAGAGTACCCGTGAAGGAAGCTCAGCAGTGTGCTGGGATTTTATGCACCTTAAAAAAAAGCTCCACCTAAAAGAATCAATATCAGTTTCAGTGTACGCTATATTTAGAATATATTCACCCTGTTACCTTGCACGAGACAGCTTTTTCAGACAGCAATCTGCTGATAAGCCATATACAGCTCACTATCACTCAACCAGACTCCATTGGCGAAATCAGTAATTTTACCTCACAGCATGGGAGTTCTTGGTCTACCGCTGCCTCAAGTGGATAGCTTCTGTTGCCATGTTTCTTCAGTGTTTTAAAAGGTTAGTATGGAATCACCCTAGTTGCACAATCATACAAACAAACAAACAAACCACTCCACATGGCTGTGGCTAAACAAACAGATCGGATAAGTCAGCAGCTCCTGTATTCTGCTAGGTAAAATTATTGCTTTGGCCAGTGGAGTTTGATTGAGAGCAACAGTTGACTTATATAATGGCAGTTTTCGGTTTGGCAAAGGCTGTCTGCTGGCAAAGTAAAGCAATGAAAATCGTTATCACATACAACCCCACTTCAAATAATCTGAAATATCCATTTTAGTGTAACCTGATGATGATATCAGGTAATGATGATCTGATTTCTGATCTGCCTGTAATTGTCCTTACTATTAAAAATCATTATTGATAGGATAAGATAATTTTAGATAAGACAAAATAAGATAAGAGAGAACTTTATTAATCCTGAAAGAAACTCTTGTGCCAGAGATTGCTCAAAAATTACAGTAACACAGAATAAAAAGCAATAAAATGTGAAATATAAAATATAGTACAAGGAGTAAATGCAAAACAGTGCCTGATAGAAGTAGGCTAAAATAAACTAAAATAGAAAATTATATTAACACTAATAATGAAAAGTAATTACAAAAGTAATACTGCACCTGATAATAAATATAATATTGCACATTATATCAAACATAATAATATACACAATAAAAATAATGAAAAATGAAAAGTAACTTTGTACATGATAATATGCATAATATTGAGCTTGATATTGAAACATAAAGGCAAAATAAAATATCACATTATTTTTGACAAAATACTAAAATGAGATTTTTGATAAATAATGATTAGTAATGTGGATATAATGACTAAGTTTGTAAAGACAAATAAAAGAACCATTACAACAGTCTGGTAAGTTCACTTTATTGTAAAGCAGCCTCTAATTTCAGGAACAGACAACACATTTACGCCATATCATCACATGCAAAACCTAAAACAATATAGTTTCATATGACAATATCCATGTAATGTTGACATCTTGCCCAGCCCTATAATATAATGTAATTAATGTAAATCCTGTGAATTTTCTTGTCAGACTTAATATAAACTCAGTTAGTTAGAATAAGAGCATGAACGTAACAACACAGACGCTTTTGTTAGAATAACGTGGTCAAGTCATCTGATTGTCCAGCTGTGGACCAGGACAAATGACACTGAAGACCACCACGCAACATACTGTTTATGAGTTAACCCATCCTGTATTCAATCTACTGCAGGCTTCTATTACTGATTATATATATTTTTATTTTCTTTATTGTGTCAGTCTTTATCATTGCTTCACCCTTACACAAAATACAGCCCTTACATAAATTATACATAATGCAAATAATACATAAATAATAAAACATGAGGATATTGTTGGTCATAGTGTCACGCCTAAATGACATATTATGCAATTTGTGTGCATTTGTGTATTCACATGCGTCCATGTTATACAAATAATTTAAAGAAGAAGAAGAAGAAAAAGAAGGAAAGAGACAGAGAAAGAAAGGTTAAGCTTGAATGTTTTGTTACAGTAATACTGTAGGGCTACTGCTACTACAGTTTTCAAGGTGTTTGTAGTAAAGGTGGAGACTTTTCTCCATCAGTTGTGTTATCTATGACTCACTGATGCAGTGCCCGCCGCTATTTGTGTCCCACAGCCACAATAGCTTAGTATTCATGTAGCCTATCAGCTGACACCTGTCTGAGGTCACGACCTGCTGTAAGGAGCACCCCTGGGACCCCAGCTGGCATTCACAGTGTGCGTTTTTACTTCCTCAACTCCACAAAGCTCCAAACACACGCATCCTAACCAACCGCACGCTGTCACATGCAGGACAGCAGTCCGTATAATGTTATAATGCAGGAAATCTCAAAACTTAAACCGTTTTAAATGTAATTTCTCGGTGTTTTGAGCGGATCTAATGAATGTGGCATGACGGGCTTCGCCTGTGTAACAGGATGATAATGCAGACTCTGCAGCAGTATGATGCAGCCCCGCAGAATTGCAGTGTCTGCAGCACAGACTCAATGACCTTGATTCAAGGTCGCAATGACACTGCCGTCAGTTTTTCCTCTCATGCGCTGCTGTCCCGAGCCCCGAGCCCGCTGCATACATGTGACCACATCAAGACGCACACACACACAAACACACACTGCTGTCCTGCACTTCTGACACCGACAGTGTGGCTTTAGCGCTTATTGGTTTAAACAGACTAGACTAACGTTTATATTGGGTTATAATTAGAGACAGATAAAGCTGCCGGAGCCTTTAGGGAAGCACTCACTTTTCCTAACGTGTTCTACTAAATTTTCTTCTTATTCTTGATATTTTTTGGTGAATTTGAGAACTCCTTTGAGGCAACTTCTCTCCTCTGTGTGCCAGCTGTTAGCAGGCATGTTGGAGAGTCTATTTCTAGCCGCAGCAGGATACAAAGTTAGACAGAAAAAGAAATCGTTTTATTTTTGCTACATTAAACATAAATAGCACAAGCGATCTCTGAGTCAATGGCGTGATTGTATTGATAACGCATCTGTTAAACTGTACTGCAGGCTACTGTGCTATCCCTTGATTATTTCCCTTTCTTATCCCATTGATCTCCTGCATGATCTCCTCTTCACTGGCTCCCATCCAGATAGTGTAGTGGTGAAGAGGAGTGAGCCCGGTCAGTGTCACAAGACCGACAGCATGACTACATTTTCCATAGAGGTGTGCTGTAAGAGACATGCAGCCTATTCTTTTGATTCCTTCTGCAGTCAGCAGTCTTGTAGAGCTTGTGGCATAATTGAAATAAAAACTTAACATAACGTTAATCTTATATTGAACTGTATGCTGTTTTAGGTAAAAAAAAAAATTTTTTTTTAAATGGCACAACAAAAATACTACATGTGGATAGTAACGTATAATTAGGCCAATATAAATGAACATTTCAACATTTAGAAATATTTAGTAACATTTAGTAATTTAGGTCCCTCTGGGGCAGTAATCCTTGAAAGTACATCTCCAGATGTTATCACCTGATTTGTAAACAGTTCATGTGAAATCAACACTCTAAATAAACATACCTGGATACCACGTTAGGATTATAAAAGTAGACTGGGTCATATCTTTTTTTCACGAGTTGCAGGCCCTCATTATAATGCTGATGACGCTAGTGGAAGGTGCGTGCGGACGTAACGGAGACACAGCGGACGCAAATTGGGCAGAGGGGAGGAGAAAAGGAAAAGGCACGGGATAAAGGCTACGTCACTGAGCTGCGTCAAGCTAGCGAGAAAGGCGCGGTAACAGGAAGTCGCTTAGTTTGGGCACGTCAAAATAAAGAATTTGTGTAATTCTGGCAGTTATTGAGGTGCAACCCCCATTTACAATGACATCAAGTCAATTACAATAATAAAGAAAAGAAAAAAACAATTACATATATTAACAGGGAAAAAGCAAGAAAAAAATTAGATAGGCCGATTAAAACTTCCAAATTAGGAAAGATAGTCTTATAGCTAGATTAAAATAATTAAAAGGTTAAAAAAAAAAAAAGTAAAATGCAGTAAAAAGCCCTATATTTTTAAAACAATTAGAAGTAGAGATTGGGAGGTTTAAGATAAATTTCAAGTGTACTGAGTAAAGGAGGTGCTGTATTCTGTTAGTCAGGTGCACTTCAATTTAAAACGCTTTGGGAGTTTTATTTTGAAACTTTTCAGTACCGGATATTCGGTGTTCCTCCTCGCTGTAGCCTTGACGCTGATGTCCAACTACAACCTCGGTTGTGGCAGCCCGAAGACGAGAATTTATAACACCAGCGTACGGTACCGAACAGGCGGATAAGACAGTGTGTCGCCGGTTGTCGCTATCATCTTATTACACGGTAACGTAGTGATGCGATGTGAGACACCCTGCGAGGCTCGGACAGCGCCGTTAAACCGGTTAAACCGACTGTGGACTTGCCAGCAGCCGCAAAGACTTGACTGACTTCAGATAGGAAAAAAAAGCAACCCTGCGATGTTTTTACATTTCCCAGTAAGTAGCTGTCTTTACCTTACACTGCAGAGACAGTAGTGGGTGTAATGAAGCTATTATTAATCTTTTTATCTTATTATTAATCTATTTGCGGAGATGTCAGCTGCTGATGTGCAAGCACGACTCGCCTGGCAGAGCTAAGTTCCTGTGGCCACGTTATTGGGGGTAGGGGGCACCGAGCTGCTGAATAAATATTTAATACATTGTGTAATAATTTGCAGTTCAAGCTTAATGTCCAGATTACAAGACACTCGTAAACTCACCCTGACTAAATCACATCTTAATAAATGCCATGACACTCTATGTAATGCTATAATATCCCACAAAATGTCTTAATAAACGAATGCATGGTCGCTCATTAAGTAAATTGAGAATGCAGGGACATGTCTGAATGCAATGCAGTGAATAAATGTCCGCGTATGGCTCACAGCATGTCGTCCTGCATGTCCAAATAACACCCCGCACTTCGTCAACTGTACAGTGCACACTTCAGCTTTTCTTTTAACCCTCCCAAGTTCTTCTTCTTCTGCTTCTACTTCTTCTTCTTTCGGTCTTAACACACTGAACTATGCAAGACACCGAGCCTGCTGCTGGACTGGGATTGAGGTCACTGATCTTAAGGCATAATCCACTATGGCAATTAACCTTTCACCAGTCCGAGATCAGTAGGCAAGGTCACCCCTGGGTGCTGTTCTCGCCGTCTCCACAGTGCGCCGCATTTAAAAGCCTCAAACTGAGTTTTATGTACAGTACAGTCAGTGTGATGCATTATCAGTGTCAAAGACCGCCGGTGTCCCCTAAGAAAACTATGATAAGAGGACAGCTTTAAAACCATTAGAGGACCATGGTAGGAGTGATTTATGAGCTATATCATTTGACTTTTATAGATTTACATGGAAAAGGTGTCTTCAGAAATAACCTTTTAACAAATAACTATCTGAGTTCATGTCAATTATGCTGCTAGTTTGTTTAAAATCTACATTTTAATTCAAATGAATTGCCTTTTATTTTGAAATTTCACTTTTCTAAAATAAAGTTAGCATGTCTGCTCACTTCCAAATAATGTGAATCATTTTGTTTCAACACAACACAACCTCATTGCTTAAGTTTGATGTTGCTTTAAAAAACTCTTTGCTCCAATTTGGCATTTAATGTTGTCAACTTTTTTCCAATGAGTCATATTCACACCAAAAAGTATGTATGTGACTCAAACGTATGTTCCCTGTAATGCTTTAGTTATTAATGTTTATTAAAACTGGCCTCTTTAATTATTTACAGAGGGTTATCACCAAACTTCAGCTTATGACTTTGTATGAGTGAAAGACAAGGTGTTGGCTTTACTCTGTCTGTCCTTCAAGCATTCCTGTGACTGTGACCTTTGGAGTGTGTCACGCTGCGTAAGGGGGAGGGTACTGTAGCAGCATGCTGAAATCTGGATAGATACAGTGGAATATGTATCATAGGAAAGAAAAGTATGATTATAAACATGACTTGCCACAGAGGAAATGAAACAATTGCCAACATATATCTGTTTGGCACTTCTGTTATTGTTAACATTCTTCAATTTCTTTAATGATCAGATGTGTACCACTAATTTGAGTCTGGACAATATGTGGGGTTGTGACCATTAAAAGTACAAGTGGCAGGTGGGAACATGAAAAATGACTTTGCTGTAAAATTCTGTGATTGCACTCAAAAAAACATTTCCTTACTTTGCAGGTGTCCTGAGAACTGCACACTTCAACTGAAAAGCAATAGCACTTCATTGAGCCACCACTGGGAGTCACAAATATATCGGCTTCAAACCCCAGCTCAGCAGACAGGTAATCTGTTTTCACATCACTTTTTACGCTGATGAAATATTATGCTACGCTTCCACCAGGATTATGCCTGTTATTTGTGTTCTGTCGCCAAGTGCCTCGTCTGCCTCACAGTTCATTCTTGTACGGCTGCGATGGACCTTTTTTAGCTGGAAATGTTAATGTCTTCTTCACAAAATACTCATAGACAACAGGGGGGTGTGGAAGGTGAAAAAGGAAACCATTTTGAAGGTGATGGCTTCTCATTTCACATCCAGAATATTACGAGTGGCTGGTGATAGCATAGTTTGTATCATTCTGTTATAATCAAGCATCTCGTAGAGCATGTTGAAAGGGTGGGCTGTGATGGCCCTGCAGATCTAAAAAGGATAAATGAAAGACAAGTAGTGTATGGATGGGGCAGAGGATTGCTCTCTGTTGAAAACTGCTACAAAGAACTTTCATATTTTGTTGATTCTGCAGGCCTTTGTGAACAAAAGTGGTAGTGTTGCCATCATCAAAACATGAAAAACAAAATTATCTATATAGAAAATCTCCTCCTGTTTTTTTTTTAACTGGCTAGAAACTCCTCACTGCAAATTAGCCTGGGCAAAATATAAACATAGGCTGTTCTGGTCTGCATGCCCACCCGGTGACAGGCATCAGGAAGAACTAAAAAGAAACAGCAGATCTTTCCGCTGATGTTCTTGTTTGCTTATGTAGGTCATATAGAGGCATCAGCATTAAACTTTGTTTAAGACTGTTTCATAACCAGTTCTAAACTCATTGTGGTAAGTTTAAGTTGTATAAATCATTGTGAGAATTTCTAAAATCCTGTATAAGGAGTAAGGAGCATCCAAGATCGTCTGAGGGGCTCAGTAATGCCATAACACTGACATCATGTGTTTTTGGAACACTGTATGCAGCCTGGGGAAAAAAATAAAAGCTTTCTGCAGCAATTTTTGTTTTGGATCAACGTTTGTGCCACACACAGTGTAACACCATATAAAATGTGGAATTTCGTAATTTGCAGTACAAAACAAATGAACACCAACAAAAGGACCAGTGTGTAGGATTTAGTGGCATCAGTGAGCTTGCAGATTGCAAACGCCTTGTTTCACTCTCCCCTTCCAAGCATGTAGGAGAAAGTACGGTGGCTTTCAAATTCGTGCAGAGACCAAAAGGCCACATCTAGAGCCGGTGTACGGTTTGTCAGTCATGAACTGCTATAGAAACATGGTCTTATAACATGGCAGCATCCATGGAAGAGGACCCATGCACTCTGTAGATAGAGGAGAAGCCAACACAAGTAGTCTGCTTACAGTGTTCATTTTGGGTTTTTTCATACAGGACAACATATGGAAAACAATTTTAAAACTACCATAGGCTAATTCTATTATTTTTACTTTACTCCCATGATACTTTACCTTATGGTAACTCGTCTGCTTCTGCAGACAGAAAGCAACTTTCTCTCTGGGAAAAACGTAGTCTCCTGGAAGCTTCCTATGAACTGCCAAGAATGAGCCAATGACATGTCGCAGCAAAACTACAGTAGCACAGTACAGTACAGTATAGTCAGGACAGTGGTTTATATACATTACTGTGCTGTATTAAAGTGTTTTACAGTGGAGTAATTTAACTTGTACAGTAATTTGAAAATCATTTGAAAGCTGCAATTTCAATAAAGTCAATAAAATAAAGTAAATAGTGAAGACATTTAACAGTTCATATTTTCAGGTGATTATACCCTAATGAAAACATATTTCTGGATATTCTGTTAAATTTTTGCCATATTCTATTAATAAATCCCTGTAAATCTGGACCTTTAAATTAACACCACTCACCAATAAATGTCTTTCAAACGTTGCCGTGCATCATTAGTAATTCGTTTGTATTCTGTCAGGTCGTATGAGTACAGATTTTTGATTTGGGGCTAATACACTGATACTAAGTCCATTTCTGATTATGCCAGTCAAGTTTACAAATAGGACTGAACATGTCTCTCCAGTGTCCCCTCTAAACAGTGACGTTCTGTGATGTTCCTCCGTCATATGAGAGCAGTTTTTTTCTTTAAACTCTAAATTTCAGAGTGTAGTGTAAAGTTAGTATATGGCTTTTAAGCCTATGTAAAACAAAGATTTTGTTACATTTAGCAGTTAAATAATAGTGAAAACTGCTTTTGTCAAAGTGTATGAGCAGTTCTCCTTCCTAATGTGGTTTAGCTCCAGTCTATCCATCCATAATCATCTACCAGCTGTTGGAGAGCCGTCTGTAGCCCGGCCCATCTCTCCACTCACAGCCGACACACACAAGCTAGCAGCAGGCACTGCTGGCGGTCTGGACACCGACTCTCTGTCAGACCTGTGCCATGATATCACGCCGTGCAGAGACTTAAGTGCTATACTAGTCACCGTTATCAGGTAAGATGCAGCCTAGTCCGGGTTAGAGTGACAAAAATAAACCTCGGCCCCAGGAGGAGAGAGCTGGTCAGTCAGGATTAACGCTAGCTACTGCTAGCTGACTTAGCTAACTGTGGCTAACCCACAGTTATCTTAATGTGTACGCTGTGCTTGAAGCTAATGCTAACGCTACTCAAAACATGCTGGTACATTAGTTTACTGTACACACGACACGTTTCTGTGGCGACTTAAACAGATAACAAAGCACATTAGCTCACATCAGCTGCTTTTTATACTCAGTTTAATCTGCTTTAATCAAACTAATACTAGCCATACTGCTATTCTATGTTGGTGTTTATTATTTTCTTTACTCAAACCCGTGTTCCTTATTTACCAAAGCAGATGTGAAGCTGGACAGTGGTGCACATGGTAGAGGGGATACTTGTTCTGCAGCTCAAAGAGCAAAACTGAATTGCATTGTAGATTATCTGGGCTCATGTACTAGTCCTGATGTTATTGGCTGATCCATTCACTGGGATTGTAAAGTCAGAGCAAGCGAGCTAAACTTTAAACAGGCTCGGTTTGCTGTGACCCCCATGCTGCTTGCCAAACAGTGCTACAATCATGTCCTCAGGGGGCAAACTCCAAAGAAGTGTGGACTGCCAGCTGCTATAGTAAGAGATTATCTGCTTTTGATCTGCACTAAATATGATAAAGGCATACTTGATTTGCAATGAGTGATATCTGGCACAGTATTAAGTTATTAATTCAGTGTCTTGAACCTGGATCATTGGTGGAAAAGTTTTTATCTACAGCCATGCTTACCTTTATTACACATTGTGTATATTTAAAGCACTAGAGCTGTAATGATTAGTTGAGATCTTTAAAATTAATCACCTTTTGATAATTGATTAATTGGTCATTCATTTTCAAGAATTTTACAAAGAAAAAATGTCCAAATTATCTGATTTCAACATAAATATTTCAGTATTAATATTCTCTTGTTTCTTTAGTCCTCTATGACAACAAATTGAGTATCTTTGGGTTGTGAGCAAAAGAAGACATTTGAGGATGAAACACTGATCAACTTTTTCACAATTTGCTGACATATTATGGAACAAACAACTAATTGATAAATTGAGAAAATGGTGGACAGATTAATCGATAATGAAAATAATCATTAGTTGCAGCCCTTTAAAGCACATACACTGAGATTTTATTTGCAAGTTGACATCCAGGATGTGACACCGTCTTCATCAAAGCGTCAATGCAATGACAGCCAACGCAGTTTAGACATCTCATATTGAACAGCTTTGATCACCATTAACCACATTTGCTTATTCATGCACTGACTGAAGGATAGAGGCTTAAGTATTTAACAGATACGTTATAAAACTGTCTTGTTAGTATAATTATTATTAGTGATCCAACAAATGTACTTTGATGTGAAGTATATCTGGACTGAAAGTTGTCAATAGTAGTCTGTTCATTATAAATGCCTATTAATAAGTAATATATAACATATATGAATTGTCCTGCAGTTTGGCTTTGACACACATGAGCACTTACGGGTTAGATGCCATGAATGATATTTTTGTAGTCAGGGTACTAGTTAATGTTTCCGGAGACTTCATGTTAGTGCCTACCTTCAGTTAGCTGTAATGAACTTTGCAAATAAAATATACAGTCAATTAATTATCTATCGCTCAATTAATAAGGCCATTGACCCATTCCAGTGTGTACAGAACATACAACTTCATGTAGTGTTATCATTGTGGGCAGGGTGACGGATTGGAGCATTGAAATGAACATAAGCGCACTGCATTTTAAATATTGCAACACTTAGTAAACATACAGGCCGCAACTGGATTATCAGCCCTACTGATAAACGAGGATGAAATGGTAATTGCAGTGGATGCATTGCCAGTTTGCGCACATGAGAAAATCACAAGTCACTTTCAGGTCCTAACTGGATTTAGGCTATTTAGGCTGCAGAGATCTCATCTCATCGTCCTCCTCACACAGTGATCTATTAAGTTAGATCGTTAAAGTAAGGCTCTGCAGAGACAGACGTAGCCCACACTGCAGTTCATGCCCCTGCCCTGTTGATCCCCGGTTCCCTTTTCACCCAGTTTTCTGATTCCTGAAGTGCTGTTGTTGAAGTTAATTTCGCAACAGTTGAATCTGCATTTCTGTTATAATTTGCTAACAATTCAGTGTCAGACCTTATAAAGAAAAGAAGTATAAAGAAACATGGCATGACAGGGCAGTAGGGTTGTTCCAATACTAATACGAGTATTGGAAATGCTGCTTATACAGCCTAAAATGCTGGATTGGGTAACAGCCAGTATGTCAGTCTATGCACTAATCCAGTATCACATAATTTAGCCTATTAGCCCCGAAATGGGACTCTATCTCTTCCCAACAGCATCCCGCATCTGGGGTTGGGCAATTTCTACCTAATTAGCAAATGATGATGTCCACAGTGAAACATGGCGATGGGTGATGATATCGTCATTGTTGGAAACACACTTACAGCAGCCTGCAGAAAAGAAACACCGCTGCCGCCACTGTAACGGAGTGTCCTTGGTTCGCCTCACTAGGCAGGTTAAATAAGAAAATCATAAACGGACACAGACATTAAAATTTTCCCTCCCACATGTCAAGAAAGAACTTTGCCCAGAACTCAGACAGACATACTACCTCAAATACAGAGGGCTTTTAAATCTTGTTGTTAGCATGGTAGAAGGCTCAGAGGTGGATGACTGTCAGCCATCACGATTGGGATTATCATCCATCAGTCCAACCCTTCATCCCGCACACCAAATTTCTTTAACCTGAGCCATATGACGCTGGTATAGGACCAGTATTCGGTATTGGCCAACATGCAAAGTTCAGATATCATATCAGTATTGGGAAGGAAAAAATGGCTTTGAACATGAGTGGTGGTCACTTTGCTCACGCAAATATGTTACTCCTGAGTTCGGCACAGACGTCCATTTGATATTACTACATCATGTGTCAAAGAGATCAGATTGCTTTTAGGCTAATTATCTTACTTACAATGGATGCAATGTGTGATTGACATTGACAGCCCTCACATTTGGCATTAAAAGTAAGTTACTCGAAGGTCATGACTGCACAGTCACTTAAGAAATTAAATCTCTTCTCTTAATTGTCATAACTTTTTTTTGTCATGCGGAGTTGTATTTCTCCCGCAGTATATGTTTGGGCAGCATTTTGAATCAGTTTGATTTAATCATGAAGTCTGTAATATACTGTCTAGCGGTTTGATTTTTGCAATTGTGGCAAGCTTGACCTTGGACAGGCAGCCGAGACTGAGGAATCTGTAGCGGAAGAGAGTGAATGTGTGTGTTGTTAAGAAGTATTGTCATGATTTTTGGGAATATTTGTTAGTTGGTGTCACTCTTCTTGAGATGGAGATGGAAACTCTTCTGGTTTACTAACTGATTTACTGATAAACGTCAGTGATTCTGTCCCCTGCACTGCTGAAATTGTGCTACAGATGTTTATTATTGGCTACAATATATATTTACTATTATTTTGCACTCATTAACCTTCGGCGTGCCTCTAATTAGATTCATTCACATTTCACAACACATTTCATTTCTTCACAAGCTGGAAATATTTACCATGCTTGTTCCTGTAATGAAATTGAGAACTACAGACAGCCTTTGGCAGGCAGGTTGCTGCAGTACTCTTACTGCCATACTTGAACATAAGTTATGTGTCTGAATAGGGAAGAGCGGTCACTGTTCATGAGCATAGCGACCTTCATCCAGTCACCTTGGCTATTTTAATGTCTAGAAATGTCACAGACAAAGGCTTCACACAGTGGGGAGGATTCAACGGCTGTATAGTTTTATTTTAGGCGTAGAAAGGTTCTGGTTTGTTGAATCTAAGGTGTTTTTGATGGCTTAAAGAGCCTAAAGGAGAGAAATAAAATAGCACAAACGACACAGGGACTAAGTGCTGCTAAAGAACAAGAGAGGGAACAAGGAGGCCTTTTGTGATGTTAGCATGCTGATAATGCAAAATTCATGCTTCCAGAAAAGAAAATTGACCGTGATCTCCATGTTAAGTACTACTTGGTTGTTAGTCACTTTGGGCAGTTTGTTGGTCTAAATGCACAAGTACATTTAGTTTCTTCCAGATCAAGGCTACAGTTTACATTTTTGCCTACAACCATTTTGTTTTTTGGATGCCCGTTTCCTTCCGTTTCCTGTGTTTACACTCAAACCATCCCACATGGATTATCTAAAGGCCTAGGTCTAATGGTTAGTGTAAAGGCTTGGAGACTGTGTTTTCTGTGTTTTGTTTGGTCCTGTAGCCCATTATGGGACATTAATGGCACTTTTCCACCCTATCTTGTAGGTGGAAGATGCCACAAAAGATTAAAAAAAAAATCAAACACTTAGAAGAGAACGGCAGTGATCGTGATTATGAAAATGAAAGTCTGTCTCCAAAGCTTCAGGGAGGGTTGCAAGGCCTTCTTGGTTTTAAGGGGTGTAGGAAAACTTGAAAAAAAAAAATTCAGTAGGCCGATATCTCAGCTTTTCATCAATTTCTGTGAAGAAAACTAAATGAAATTGTTATTTAAAAATGGTATTACTACCTTTATTTTATTTCTCACAGAGGATAAGGGCACGGTAAAGACTTCACTTTTTGCTTAATGGCCTTGTCCTGCATTAGAAAAGTATATAGATGTAACTACCACAGAGCGGGTAGAATAACCCATTAATTATGTATGATTGTTAAAATGAGAGAGAACTGTATAAAAAGAGACTAAAATATCATGAAAACTCATCTCTGATGCAGTTTACAAAGGAAAGAAACAAACAAAATCCATCCAAATAGCTTGTTTTACACTAACATCCTACAGTTATTGTGTTCTCTATTTGGATTAATTGTACAGTTTGTCAGTTATTCTGTACTGTAATTGTTGTGCATTGAATATAATATGAAATATGGAGTCGTCATTTTACTGTAGAAAAGGTGTCCCTTGAAGAAAAAGTTTGGGAACCACTGGTTTAAAAGGCAAAGACGTGAGATGAATGGTTGTATGTCTTTACTTAGTCTGACCTTTCTTTGTTGTTTATTTTCTCCCCTCCAGACATCATGTCTTCCAGGGAGCGTCGGTCAGACGTCTACATAAAGGCAGAACCGAGTAGTCCAGAGGGAGGTGGGGGAGGTCGGACCAGCCCCGGCGGAGCCTCCTCAGACTCCTCTCAGAGTGGAGGTGGAGGAACCAGAGGAGATAGCGCCAAGCGGTACTCGCCACCGCTCTACACGCCAGCTCTACGCTGCCACTTCAAAGACGAGGGTGGCGAAGGGGCCGAGGAGGGCTCCACCGGAAACGGAGCAGGGCGATGCAAGTACGCCCTGAGCACGCTGCCCAAGAGGCTGTGTTTAGTATGCGGAGATGTGGCCTCGGGTTACCATTATGGTGTGGCATCCTGCGAAGCCTGCAAAGCGTTCTTCAAGAGAACCATCCAAGGTTTGTTGTGATGAAGTTTAAGTGTTTGCATAGCAGAACAACAGTTCAACAATGTTTTCCTCTGACACCTTGTGTAATGTTGACAGATTGACAGGCTTTATGTTTAGGGTAGTTAAATCATGTTAAAGCTTCTGGATATTTCACTTGAAATAGTAATAATGCATATGTGATTTCAAAGTTTAGTGTCTCATTAAGCATCCACAAAAATCTGACAAACTACTATCATAACTACGAGAAAACTTAGTTTAAAAGATGATTCAGCTTACTGTTTAGACCATTTTTCACCAGCGCATATCAGCACGGAAGCTAAGCAATGTACCACTGTGGACAGGGCAGCAACAAAATGTATTTTAGCTGCCTAAAAAATCAATCGTTTTTAAGCATGTGCTATTTTTAGAATAATTTCACCTCTTTACCTTGGCATCAGACAGCCTTTGTCAGCAGGGAACTGAAGCCACCATCTAAGATCTCCTCAAAGCCACCAAACTCCTTTGACAAAAACAGTCATTTTACCTCGCAGATCACAAGTCTACTGCTGCTTTGATCAGTTAGTTTGTGTTATTGTGCGACATTAGTTCAGATACAAACTAACATTACTTGCTGCAGATGAAGGCAGCAGCAGACCAGCAACTCCATTGTTGCTGAGGTAAAATGATTGTTTTTGTTAGAGGAGTTTGGTGTGACTGCCTCAGTTACCATTGTTGAGTCATCTCAGACTCAAAGAGGCAGATTAAGCAGAACAAACAGCGTAATTTTCATAATAAATGTCCAAGCATAAGCATGTCCAGATTACATGGAATATTAGGAAACTGTACAAGTATGATAATATTTTGAATTTGAAGTAAAACTAATTTCTAATACTTTTCAGATTCTTACTGCTATGTACCCAAGACCCTAAATTACATAGTTAGAAGTCTGTTGTGGATTTGGGTTTCCAGTGGTTTTGATGTGGAGCCTTTTGTATGACACTGACTGCTATTAACCACCACCTTTTGAAAAACAAATGAGTAAATATTTTAGAAAATTATCTGCTGAGTTGCAGTATTTCTATTTTTCTATATTGAGATTCACACTGCCGGTATTCTAGTATTCAATTAAAATGTTTCATTTAACTTTTAAACATAAGAGCAGAATCAGTTAAACTAGGTTAAAAAAAAGTAAAGTGAAAAAAAAAGTCTTAGGACTAGAAGAGTCTCTAAGGACCCACATCATGTATTAATGGTGTTATTCTTTAACTTGCTTCAGTACCGTGTCACTAAAACCACCCCATCTGGTCTGTTAAACAAAAACCGTGAACACATGGCAGTTGTTATATATATACTGTATATATACTGTATGTATGATGAGAAACGTGTAAATTGTATGTTTAAAAGATCAGAAAGATTTAAGAAACAGAATCAGGTTCCTTTCATT
>JAJHUR010035521.1:990-30333 GCA_027495735.1 Lutjanus campechanus | reverse complement strand
TTATTAGGTGATAATGTGCCAATGTTGTGTTTCCAGTTTGTTGAATTAATGAAGGTTTAAACAAACAAACAAACAAACAAAAAAAAAGAAGTAACCCATTTATTTAAAACCACAGCTGTTTGTTCTGTAGAAGCCACTGGGCACATTAAACCTGGCGAGTCAGAGCTATCAATTGTGCTTGGTAGGTAAGACAAATGTTTTTTTTTACATCCAACATCTGTGTAAAATCTAACAGCTGTTTAGACGCTACAAAAGCAACAAGACTGTGCTGTTAGAAAAGATTCTCATATTGTTCTGTGACGTTGGTAAAACTTTTTGTTTAAATTTAGCTTAACTTGTAGGCGGTATTCACAGCGGCACCATACTCAGACAGGAGGCAGACAACAGACAAGTATTTGCGAGGTGTGTGAATCACAAAAAAGTGATTTGTAGAAAATCTTTATTATGCCATGAGGGAAGCATTCCTTCCAGTATCAAGCACATAATTACATGGATATATCCATTCACTGTATGTGGACAGAAGCTCTCCTACAGTGTCTGTTGCTCTCTGTCAATATGAGAAAAACAATTGACGACTTGGACTTTTTCTACACCTCTCTAAGTGTGAAAATTGGGCTGGTGTCCTTCTTATTGTGTGTGTGCCTATAGCGTATTCTCCTCAACTGCTCAGGTTTGTTTTTTTGGCTTAGTGGTACAGATACCACACAAAAACCTGTGTCTGCAGTGTTTTTCTCCCAGCATAGCCACTGGGGGATTTTAGGATGTTTCTGTAAAGCCTCTATAGAGGCTTCAACATTCTGCAGGCCAACTGTCCAAGCAGACAGAGCGACCATTGAGGATCTAGGTGAGTAATAACACTTGTGACTTGTATTCACACGTCTAAGCTGGCCTCCATCCAGCCTAGTGTATGAGCGCAGTCCTGTGGGAAAGAAGAAAAGGATTGCAATACTCATCCTTTTGGCTGGTATCAGAGCCCGAGCAAATGGTTTTGTTTAGAGCCAGCTTACTATCACTCATTATGCTTAATGCAACAATTTGCAAACACAGCGTACATCATTAATGTGGATTTTATTGAATATCAATAGGCTTTATTCATCACTACAATGCAGCATGCTGCTTTTGCAGGATAGTTACACTGCAAAGACAAAAGAGTTTCTGAGCAATGGGAATCTATTTTTTTATGATACATGTGCCATTACTTTGACAGTGTTGCATTTAATTTAGTAGTAGCTTGTAGAAGGGTTGTGCTCATATGGTCTCAGTGGGCCAGCGCATAATCCTTTCTCTCATATCCGTAGGACACACATGCTAGTACACACATATGCCAGGGGACACAGCTAACACCGCCAAAGGAGACACATTACATCACATCCAATTTCATGTGGTAAGCATGCCATGATACCCTACCAATATTCAGCCAATCAGGGGTAAAGGCGAAATTTGACAACTGTGAAGGATTCCCCTACTGCTAAATTGTGATATCATGCAATCTCATGCTGTAAAAGAAAAAAAAGTATTGAACAAAAATACTTGATTCACCATGTCAAATTCTAAAACATCATTAATTTGCGGTGAAGCTTATAAAACACTGCATACAATAGGTGTTTTGTGAAAGACGTCAAGTCACTGTGTGTGTGTCTGCGCATATGAGCATATGCTTATGTGATAGGATTCATTGGGAAAGAGGTGACTGAGCTTATTGTTATGCTACGAGCATCATCCTCCATCCTTCACCCAACAAAGTGTCTACCCAGACAGTCTCTACCCCTACTACCACACACACGCACACACAGGTTACTGTGGTAACAGTGCATCTCTGCCATCAGTCTAAGTCCTGACTGAACCCCACACCAGAATAAAAGCAAAGTGTATCTCACTGATCTGGCAGTGTTGCAGAGGATGATGATGGCGCCGAAGATAAGAGGGGCTGTCTCTGGCCGACTGATTTAGCTGTGGTTGGTAGAGGTATTGCTGATACTATTAATTACGTTGTAAGTGTTGCAGACACACACACCCCTTTCACAGATGATGAATAATCGAAGGATAAATCAAACTCTTCCTTTGCCAAATCTGCAGCTGTAAACAGTGTATTAAGTACATTTGTCTTAACCAGGTTCCTGCTGATGTTGGATTGGTGCCATTTTTAAGCAAGGAACTTTATTTTCCTCAACTTTTCCTGTTGGTTAATTTGAGACTTAATTTATTGTGGAAAGTGCTTGAATTTCCTTGGTATTGAATTAGGTCAAGAGGAAACAAAATGCATGCTGTTCAGTGGCTTTTGGAATGCACATAAACATGCTTTTTGCATATAAGCATGTCACCATAGGGCATTTCATCACATGCAGAATTCCAGTCTTGTCACTGTCCTGAAAGAATCCTCTGTTCTTAACATGATCTGTTAAGATCTATAAGTCACATTTTCTTCTTCCCTTTTCCATCTTTTGCCACATTGTCCTGATGTCTACACCGCTCAAGTATACAACTGCCCTCTGTCTGACCCTCCACTGCCACTTTGTATGGCTCATAAACCTCCACGCCTCTCAGGCCCCTGCAAGTACCACCATCCGCCGAGCAGCACCGTGGGTACGACAGCGGCCTTAGCCACTCCAACACAACTGAGTGACCAAACTCAATTACATGTCCCATTTATCTCTGCTGGGGCCGCCTGGCCCCGTGGCTCCAGTGTAAATCTCTGGTCCCAGTCAATAATCTATTCTCCAACTCGTCCAAGGGCCCTCCATTGTCATTAGACATCCGTTTGGCAGAGGAACGATGAATGGGGGGGTGGCGGGTGGGAAAATAGAATAGAAGAGGGAGAAAGTGAAGTGGTGGGAGGTGATGGGGGCTGAGAAACCAGAACCCATCCATCTACGCAACGACTTGTGGTCACAGTTCATTATGGATCATAATGCCACCCAGCATCACACATTTCCAGAGTTAAGCCCTAGCAGTGCTCTGGCGAAGGTCAGGTCTGGGCTCTCTGTCCCCCTCACCTCATGTGTTTACTGGTCTTCAACACACCTGGATGTAAAGCATAGTGAGATTTTTGGGGGGAAACTTCAAGAATACTAGCAGCGTGAGAAAATATCAATACACTTGCAATTAGTATTGCAATTATGTTTTGTGATACTCTCAAAACACTGTACCATGATATTGTGATACATGCAAAGATTCATGGCTGAGGTTCATTTTGTGTTGTGTTTAACTCCAGACCACTAGGTAGCAGTGTTGTTATCCATCTTCAAACTTCTTTTTACATAAAAAAGTAAGCTTTTTTTTTTTACCCAGATTTGGATGGACCAGATACATCCATACAGCCTACCTCCTCCAAGTGTGGACTTTGTTGAGCAGAATACTTCTCCTGTCACACTTACTACATCCACTCGGAGGCACCACCTAACAATAAGCGGACATATCAGTCAACTAGTAAAGTGCTTGCAATTTTGTTTTTTCGGTGAAGACAGGTTGGTATCGCAATGTTCTGCAATATACTGAGTCGTAACCCCCGTTTTGTGATAGATATCGCACCACCAGATTCTTGCTAATACACAGCCCTAAAGAATAACTGTGATAATGATCAAATCTTTTCTTTTTTCCGTTTCCTTTAGCTAGCATGTCTCGGTTATGCTATCTACAAAAGTTCTCTGCTGAATGATTAGATTCAGAGCGCCCTTTATGATACTTCTTGCCTTCCGTTAAGGCCTCATTTCCATCCACTCAGTGTCCAGTCGGTACAAAGATTAATAGACTGAGACAGGGGCAAGAAGGACAAGGACTGAGCCAAAACCATCTGGCTCTCTAACTACCAGACAGACTTGCAACGTAACTGTCAGAAGGTATGAGTGTGCACACCCCAAAAAGGGAGTCGATGATAACCAACAGTAGTATCAGATGTCAAACTAAAGATGTCATATTAGATAGATAATTACAGCTGATATAGCAGCGTGGGCTGCTATTTTGCTCTCCCACAAACTCTAGGCAAAGCTATCTAATTAAACGATGAGAGGGCATATTCATCCTGTTGTCTGAGAGTCCACTGGTGATGGATGGGATAATGAGTTTCCTGAAGAGCAGCAGACTGGGATAATGAGTTTTATCCAGGAGGGGCTCACAGGGTGCTCAAGGAGGGCTGCGGCATCCCAAGCTAGGTGACAAACAACTCAAGACACTCAGTCGAGTGTGCCTGCAATTGAGGAAATGGCATCATAACTGTTGGCCAACACAGCCTATTATTTTGTGCGCCTGGCTGTTAGGGATGAAACTGCCAGACGTGTTGGCATAGCAATCTGTAAAGGCGATCATTCTGCATGATGGTGAGGTTGGCCTCTGGTATCACTCGCAGACAGATTAAATGATGGTTCATTCTCTGGGTGTCCTTATGAGTCACTTGCACAAGCCGGCTGTCCCTGTAACAGCTCATCCCATGTTGAATGCAGGTGGGACGTTTTATGATATTGCACTGAATGGGTTCAAGGTTTTCATCAGCTGTCCAGGTGACTATATTTCTTATTTCTTCACTTGTCTGTTTTACTGCTTTGGGGTTTGGGTATTTTTTCCGTCTCTATTCAGTTCTTATGTGTGTTGTTTTTGAGCACTGCAGCTGGCAGAAAACTTTTGGATGACAACTGTGTGGACTCTGTCAGTCACAGGCACTGCCAGCTTGCTCCGCACTGCCGCAGGCGGTTGAGTAAGATAGTATGAGGGAATGCTGAGCATATCTTTACAGTGGTCATAAAGGCACAATGAAGAGACTTCTTACTGCAGCTTTATGTCAGCTGGCAGCTGCTGCCGGTTCCAGCAAGTGCAAGTTACGAAGAGGCACAATAAACAAGGGTATGAGAAACAGTGTATGTATTTGTACTTGTATATTTGTGTATGCGTGTGTCCACTGGGTCCACACATTAACAACCCCAATTCCAAAAAAAGAAGTGGGATGTTGTGTAAAATGAATTAAAATAATTTTTGATCAATTGAATACAGTACAAAGACAAGATATTTAATGCCCAAACTGATAAAAGTTCATTGTTTTTTGTAAATATACACTCATTCTGAGTTTGATGCCTGCAATACGTTCCAAAAAAGTTGAGGCAGGAGCAACAAAAGACTGAAAAAGTCGTGAAATGCTCAAAAATGCCTGTTTGGAACATTCCACAGGTTAATTGGTAACAGATAACAGTATCGTGGATTGAGTATGAAAGGCACATCCTCAAAAGGCTCAGTCATTCACAAGCACGGATGGAGCGAGGTTCACAACTTTGTGAAAATCTGCATGAGCAAATAGCCCAACAGTTTATCTATAATATCAAGGATTCCTGAGAAATCTCTGCACATAATAAGGACCATCAAAAGCCAGCACCTGTAATAGTATGGAGTATGTAAGTCCCCATGGCATGGCTAACTACATGCAGGTTTTGGAGCAACATGCTGCCATCCATCCAATGTCTTTTTGACCTTATTTCAGCAAGACAATGCTAAGACACATTCTGCACCTGTTACAAGTGTGGCTTTGCAGTAAAAGAGTTGGGGTTGTACTTTAGTTGCTTGTATTATCATCTGCCTTCGGTTATAAAAACAACATGCATTGTAGGAAAAGCTCCTTTAACGTTTCATACCGTCTGAGCAGATTTCAGTCAAAACAAACGGGGAATGAAATGGCCAGGTTAAAAGAAAAATGAGTGCTACAGCTGCAGAATAATTTCTAAGTGAATTAATTGTAAGGTATGTCACTCAAACTGTAGAGGTAAATGGCATGAAAATGTTTCCAAATTAGCACATTTGTTAAACATTCCCTCAGTTTTATCAGCTCGGGTTAGGCACATGGAATGGCTGCTTTCTGCATAAGTCAATGATCAGGAAAATCTGTTTTTGGTGTGGGTTTTTTTGTGCATGTTCTGCTGCTTGGAGGTAATGAGGTGGATTCCAACTCTCAATGGTGCAGGTGACTTGATCCTATGCCAATGCAGCAAACACACTGGGGTCTTCTGCAGCCCTCCTGACAAATACACACATGCACACATATTAAAACTCATTTGTCTCTATTCCATGTTTGCTATAAGCTCTCTGCTCAATTAATCATTCAAAGCAGGCACAGTGGCTGCATCTGCAATGTCTTGATAGCTCTAAAATGGTAACACATTCAAAAAAGAATGTTTGCAGAGTCTCTGTTATTGACTAATTATGTATCCACTGTCCGTGTGTTTCACTCCACTCAGCCATTCAACCTGACGTTCTCCAGTTTCCAAAAAATACATCATCACACTAATCTTCTGTATAAATAATTTTGACAAAAGCACTGCTTAATGTTAAATTTCAGATGCAAATAAATATGTACTAAAGCAACTTATGAAATATAAGTATTAGAAGAGTAAATAAATTTAGTTTTCTACACTAACTTGAACTAATTTTATCCAGTAATGGGACAAGACATTAACACAAGTAATTAGAGCCTGACCAATGCTGGATTTTTTGGGTCAATGCCAATGCTGATATGAGGGAGTAAAGAAAATTCAGATGTTGATACACTGGCCAATATTATTTATATAGAATATAATATACAGAATATAGAATACATACACAAACACATTGTTTCACAATTATCCCTCAAAAGATATGTAATGGAGGTAGGATATTTTACAGTTTAACAATACACATGATTGTCAGAAAAAGGCATCAGGGCCCTTAGGAAGTAAACTTTGACTTATTTTTTTATAATTATAAATAGCTATAAATAAAAAAAACACATGTACAGATAAATATTTATATATATTAAACCTGAACTAAGAAAAAGGATCAGAAATACATAAAATGCTGCCCATAAAGCAAACAAATACAAACGATCTGCATTATGTTTTGTTAAATGTTTGGCGCATATCGGACTGCATATATGCCAATTTGCCAATATCAGGCCAATAATATTGGTCAACCAATAATTCAGTCAGGCTCTTCAAAGAAGCCATTGTTTCTGCCTCTGACATGGGACAAAATTGATTTAGCATCTTAACTGTTGAAAATAAGAAATAATATAATTTTAATTATGTAAATAATAACAATTTAGGATTACTTTAGAGCCAAACAATGCATAAAAGACAACAATAAAAAATACACACATGCAACGATTATCTAGACACACACAAAAAGACATGAATATAGAAAAAAAGCTGAAGGCAGAGTTTGACAGCGAGTCAGAAAATAGAGAAACCACAGTAATCCTTCCTTTACAAGCTGCAGACGGAGAGCATGCCAACTTTCCTCCCGCCAATTTTAAGACCTGTGTGTTGCAGCTACTGAACTGTGGCAATCAGTGTCTTAAGTAAACACTGAAAAAAAAAAAAACTACACCGCTGGTGTTTATACAACCCTGACCTGCCTGGTAAGAAAGAGATATACAGGAAAAAAAAAAAAAGACAGAAGGCGAAAAATCAGTAGAAAGCAAGCGGTAGCTGAAATAATCAATAACTCATAGCATACTGGCCTGGAAGTGTTAAAAAAAGGAAAGGGAAGGCAAAAGTATAAAGACAGAAGAAAGGAGGAG
This sequence comes from Lutjanus campechanus, assembly GCA_027495735.1. NCBI lineage: Eukaryota > Metazoa > Chordata > Actinopteri > Lutjaniformes > Lutjanidae > Lutjanus > Lutjanus campechanus. The sequence continues at coordinate 22,802 of JAJHUR010035521.1, read as the reverse complement.
TGTGTTAGTGTCTTGAACGTCCCATATTATCCCACTAACGACGCAGCCTGACATCAGCGATCGGTAATTTTGGGGAACATTTATGTCGAGCCTGGCCTGATCTGACATCACAGAAGCCTGGCCTCATTCTGAGGGCTGCAGGTTGTCCACAAAGCATTCAGCATCACAGGAGACAGTCCCCACCAAGTTCACTCACAGCTTGAAATTCTCCTGCTGAAATAATGTCTACACCGCTCAGTGGCAAAACCCAGCAGGCTGAGACCATTCACCTGTTTACAGGCTCTGTAGAACATGAGCATTGATTTGTCAACCAAAGTTGTTGACAGTGCTATGTATAATATCACTGCCATTTCATTTCATTTCTTCATGTCTACCTATCTTGTACCTGAACTGCATTCTGAGATGATATTATCCTAAGGGGATTAATAAACTCACACTGTATAATATCACGTTGTATCATGCTATTTTGTACCTTATTATAGTGTCTACCGTTTTTTAATTACTCAGAATTAAGTTATCAACTTTTTCAGCAGCTCATTAGTATTTCTTGCAGCATATTAGACTATTCCAGTATCATTCTGAAGAAACTGTTTTGTTCTTTTAAATCTTTTGACACTGGAGAGTTGGAGGATAAAAATGCTACAATTAAGAAAGACAATATTATGCCAAAATAAAGAACTCACATCAAGAAGAGTCTTTTTTTTATTTTATTTGAATGCTCACTTTAAAGAAACCTCACCTTTCCAAAATCAAACCTGCTTCAACAACTTGAATCTCTCGCCGCCATTCTTCCTCAAACGGTAAGGTAACCTCGGAGTTCGCTGATGCATTGTCCAAGAGCACATTTTCCAGCACTTTCACTGGCATTTTGAAATACATGAAAAGTCAGTGGTTGAGCCAGTGCGTCATCAAAATAAGAGTTAACACTGTCTTTTCTTTATGTTTGCTGAATAGAATAAACATTCAGAAATAGCCTTTCACCCCTTGAAACATCTGTCATTGCCAGAAACTCTTGCAGTTTTGAAGCCAACAAAGGTTGACTCAGTCTTCACAGTCTTCCTCGGAAACTGAATAATATCAACTTCTGTGCTACATAAGTGCTACATATACAGTCATTAAACATACTGTGGTGGTAATTTATCCCTAAAAAGGTTTTTAGCTGCTCTTACTTACTTTTTTTCAGGTAAGGCCTAATTTGCAGACATAAACTGTTTATTCAATAGTGGACAGAGATTCCTGGTCTGCAGAAGTGCCTTAAACCTGCATTCTGCATAGATCAATATTCTGTTACTGCATCTTTGTGTGCTGTTTAGTTGTAATACAAGAAAGACTGCCACCAAACAGCCATTATTTCCTGCAGAACAGACAAGCCAAAACCGCCCAAGTTATAACACGTCACCCACCAGCTCCACATTCTTGTTGGTACTGCCCATGTTCTGGTTGCAAAAAAACAAGATGGCAACTAAAGCCAAGGTCAAGGCAGTGGTCCACAAACCACAGCCATTCTACACTGGAGGACAGAATTATCTGGCATCTGAACATACACTTCTCAGGGACAGATAAAGCAAAGACACACCCAGCTGCACATGAGAGACATGTATACACGGTAAACAAGTAGATGTAGAGGCACTCATGAACCATACTGGTGTTCGGCATGTCTACAGTACACGTGCATCTCTTTCTTTTCTCTGTCCAACTCTTGTTAAAACAGTTACAGAACCACAGCAACGCACTCACAAAATTAAGTTAAAGAGGGACAGTAGAAAACCTTAAGACAGACATTTTAGCTTCCTCAGTGATGATGGTGTGGTGTGGAAGAACCCTAACCCTGGGTGGAACCATTACCATTTGTCTGTAGAGCCTCACAGTGAACTTTTCTGCCAAATAAGCCCTGGTTCTTGAACTGGTTCCTTTCCACTCCTTGGAACCTTGGTACTGTATAGTGAGCTAGTCTACATTTCCACCATTTTTGAGTGGAACCATTGTGATCAAGGATGTCATCAACAGATGCTTTTGTACCACAACCTGTAGAATATGACAAGCCCACTTTCGTTCCAAAGGAAAACCTACTATTTCTTGGTTCCATCCGGGAACCAACTTTTCATATTGCAAACCAATCTGGTTTTGGTGGAAATGCTCCAAACTGTTTAAAATTCTTTCACAGCTGGTTCTAGGTATAGCTCTTTATGCTGGGTTCTAGGTTGAACTGTCTAAAAGGGTTCCAAGTTGAATCTTTCAAAAGGGTTCTCCTATGGGAACAAGCTAAAGAACCCTTTATGGCTCAAGTTAGCACCTTTTTTTCTCTAAGAGTGTACTGCAACCTTCAACATCTTTTTTGATTGCTATTTTTTTTTCCCACAAATCTGATTGATTGCTGCTGGGTCAAGTGAAAATTTGGCTGTAACTGAGGCTTTCTTTCTTTTCCTCTTGGTCACCTGCGGTCTTAACCTTAACATTCATGTTAGAGACTCTTCAAGTTATCCTGTAAAAAAAAAAAAAAGCTACAACCTGCCTCTTATCCGCTGTGATAGCTCACACAACAAGCATCATTCACAGCTCCGAAACTTCACATGGCAACAATCGCAGCCTCACAGCCAGCACAAAGGTCAAACTCCTTGAACTTAAGAGATTTCGAGACAAAACAGCATAAGGGCTTTGAGTTGTCCACTGGCAAGAAAGAAAAAAAAGGAGAAAGAATTGAATCTATCAGCCTCGTCATCTCATCTTGAATAACACAGCACCTGCTGTGGAGCTCAGCATTCACAAGACATCAGAAAGACAAAACGCTGGAGTGGTGTCTATCTGACAGAATGCCCTCAGGCCTCCAGGGTGTCTGAAAGCGCGGAGAGAGAGAGAGAGAGATATAGAGGAGAGAGGATAGACGCACTCTTTAGCTGAAAAAGTCAAGTCACTTGAAGAAGACAGACAGTGGTATAAAACAAAATCTCTTGCCCTTTAAAGAAAGATGTACAAGAGGCGTACAGTGTTCGTGACATGGCTGGTAGATAACCATTTTAACAGTGCATGCGCTTTACACAGCTCTTTTCATGCAAACTGTGAAGTTTTAGGCCAATTCATCAGTCTGCAATGCAGACCAGAACCAGGCGGAAGCTTGATACAATGCACACCAAGTGTGGATTATTGCTTTGCTGTGTTTAGTTTAAGCAGTTTATGTACACAAACTTTTGAAAGTTTGAGTCTGTTTCCTTGAATAAATCCAATAATAACTTGCAAAAGTTCTGTCCATATATATAACAGCTCATGAGTGGTGAAGTATCAAAACGATTTATGAGCTACCCAGAGTGAGCAACAGCAGATATATCTAAGGCCAGCTTTACACTGTGAAACTTTAATGCAGCTTTAGTTGTTTGAAACTTTGGTGAAACTAAGTTGCACTTGAATTGCATGGTGTACAGGCCCCCTGCAACACACTGCAAACATGTCCGAAACTCACCAGCGACTGTTGCAAAACTCTCACCTTTGTGAAACTACTGTAATTTCATGCAACAGCCACTCAAAACGCTAATAATGTGACACATGATGACATCAAACATTCCACATTCCAAACATTTCACTTGATTTTAACTGGTTGATTTCAACTTGACAATGGCTTATCACCAATATGAGCAAATTAATGCAGAGAATGAGCTTTTGGATGTTTTCAGAAGGAACTGCTGTCATACAGTAGATGAAATACAAGGTTGGTAACACTGTCCACCAGTGTTGGGCAAGCTAAGCTTCAAGTTATTCTAGATTAAATGAAGCTTCGCTAAACTGAAGCTACCCACCAGAGAAATGTAGCAAGCTAAGCTACAATAAAATGACAAAAGTAGCTTAACCACATCAAAGCCTTTTTTTTTTTTTACATCAACTTCATTCCAAGTCATTGCTATCTAGTGATCAATAAAACCGTGAGACAATCAGATCAGTTCAACTGTCTATTAAACTGTTCTCTAGATGGCTTCTAGTACAGAAGGGGGTAATAAATATAATATTTATTAGCCCCCTTCTGTACTGTACTAGGAGCCATCTACTCAAATATCAAATTATTTATTTAAATTGACCACGACAATTTGAATTCAAATTGTTAATTAAAAAAAAAAACCTGCACAAATAATAATTCTGAGTAACATAACCCAAAGTTATACTTTTCAGCTTCTCCTGTCTTCTCATTTTTCCTACCTCTTCCTGCCTAAATTCCCTACACACACGCGGATGCGCGCGCGCACAGTTTTATTCTTTTGCTGCCAAAAGACATGTTGCTAGCTAGTGCCATGTTAGCTGTTGGTGTTTGCTGGCTGAGTTGTGATGATTAGCTTAGCTAGCGATTGTTGTGTTAACTTCGGGAAATACCTGAATGTGTGTCCTTAAATTTGTGTTGGACGTCTTAGATGTTGACAGGAGCTTCCTTTTGCGGTTGCACAGTAAACACTGGAACGTCTAACTGTTCTGTGAGGACTCGATAAGTAACATGAACTTGTTATGGTATGGCCATGGAGATTCACGAGATGTACACGTCTCTGCCCCCCCGCCACTGTCTCCTGCTGCGCGTTTTCCATCCCGCCCCGCTGCACCAGACGATTCGTGACGGGCATCAGCAGGAGGGCAGGTACGTGACGTCACATGGAAGAGATGCATTCAAGGTATAGAAATGCCTGGGGAAACGTAGCTTCCGTGGACGCTACCGCGTTATTTGATCACTAAAGTAGCTCCACTACTGAAAAGCTATTTGATGTAGAAAACAGCGACGTTACGACCACGTTACTGAGAAATGTAGTTAAACTAGTAACGCCGCTACTTGTAACGCCGCTACTGCCCAACACTGCTGTCCACAAACAAATGTTAACTAAGCAAAGTTTGTAAGTCACTGATGTAAGTGATGGCAGTAACTGATTTTTTGGCCACTTGTGGAAAACAAGCTATTGGCACTGGCAAACATATTAGCAAACAGCTGCCTATTCACATATTCAGAAGGTATGAAACAACACTTGGATTCATTTGGAGTCACGTTTCTGTTTTAATTTAAGTCCAATATAATATACTCTCATTTTAGCTCTGTTTTGGTCTCCGCCTACTGAGAAAAAACACCTAGCTCTTTAGCTGCTAAATGCTTCACCATGTTCACTGGCTAGTTGCTTACTTTGTCTGTCTGCTGGGCAGGAAGTGTACAACAAACAATTCTTGGAGTGCACAGGGAGCCAAGCAAAACAGCAAAGGGGCCAGAAAAACAAAAAATAATGAGCTGAAAGATGCCATAAAGCTCCATGAAACTGCACTTGGCTGATCATGCTCTGTTGGTTCATCACAACAAGTAACCTCTTTCACATACAAGTGCTCACGAGAGTCATTGTTAATACAAAAAAAGTCTTAATCATAGCTGCTTTTAAAAAGTGGGTCAAGAACCGAAATGTCTGTACCTACATATAAACACGGTCACTGGCTGTAACCCATCTTTGGATGCTGACCTCCTGATGCTGATCTCTGGAGAGGTGAACGTGTTAGCGCTGCAAACCTGACAGGGATTGGGAATTATAACACTGAAACCCAGAAACATATTTCTGGCCAGCGTCATGATGTCCCACTGGTGCAGGGAGCTTTTCATATCACACCCAATACACTATGCGTGTTTCACCAGAGGAAATAAAACATCTTGCAGCCCATCCAATAACACTGGAGATTTGTTACTTTAATTGTTACCATGCGTCAGTGAAGGTTTAGCAGGGGGCGACACAGATGGGCCAGATTTACTGGAGCAAAGTGAGAAGATGAGGAATCTGCAGTGCACATGACTTGTAGTCATTCACACCTCCCTCTTTTGTTTTGCTTTTATAGGTGAAATAATGTACTTCATTGTAAAGTTATTGAAAAATGTGATGACATATGTTGAGAGTCTGGAAATAGGGGCTAGATCTGAGGCTATTGTTTGAAGGGAGGGCTGAGTTATGTATGTGTGTGCATATGGGAGGCAGTTATAAGAGTGTGTGGTATTATGTGTGAGACTGGACAGGTCGTTGCATGTAGTAAGGAATGTGTGGGGGATCAAGAAGGGGAAATAGTATTAATCTTTAAGTATTAATAAGTAAATATTAGTAATTTGTGGTGTTGCTATAAGTCGCTTCAAGCCCAGATGAGGGCGATGAGGGCCCATTTGCAGGCCTCTTCTTATTATACTGAACCACTCCCAGACCCTTTTGGGAGGAAAACTATCTGCTGAAAGGTGGTGTGCTTTGTTGTGTTTTTGTTGTTGATGTTCTATTTTATTTTATTTTATCTTATTTCATTGAGCAGAGGAACTAAATGCCACCAGAGACCAGATAAAGCCCCGCCAAAGCCATTGCCCAGGGCACCAGAGGTGAGCAAAAAACTAAATAACAAACAAGAACAAGAACAAGAACAAGAACAAGAACAAGAAAGCAAAAAAAGTTGTGGTGCTACAGGGAGATATTAACCAACATAAGAAGAGGTTAGAGAGGCTGACAATCATTTTGGTCTTGTCCTTCATTCTACTCAGTTTCCGTTTACTTCATTGAACACACTCAGTTCTCCTTTCTCTTACTTGTTTCTCTGCCTTTATATAATGGGAACAGAATTAAAATGCATTCACTAGAAAGAAAGTTTGACATGGACTATTGGACCATAGCTACTGTATGATTACTGTATTTATTAGGAGGTGTAAATGTACATGGCATTGGTCCACACCTGCAGTCATATTGAACCATGTTGGGAATGAGTTCAAGCTTTCTTGTAAAAGGGGCGCAGTACTTTTGTTGAGAGCAGTGATTTTTTTTTTTTCCATGGTTATATATTCTATGAGGAGGTTGATTCAGTGATTGTAGTGGATTTTTAGCTTTCCAGTTCATCAGACATGTTTTGTTGGCAATAGTTTAGAAATGAGTAAAACTTCCCTGTATTTTGTTGGACTATAGCCTAGTGACTAAGTAAACAGAAAGGGTTTTGTTTTTGTTTTTTGTTTTTTTTTGTTTTTTTTTTACTTTAATTGGCAAAATCTTATTCTTATTCTGGGTGTTTGGCAGGCTGGGCGCTACTCCGGTACATTGTTAGCATTTGGGTTTAAAGGCCCTCTCTAGAGCTGTTGTTTGGTTTGTCTATTCTGGGCTACTGTGGAAACATGGCAGTGCAGCACGTAGATACAAACGGCTCACTATAATGAAAACACAACAATTCTCATTTTCAGGTGACTGTAAACTAATGAAAACATACTATGAATATTATATTCTGCCAAATTCTGGCCATAGATTCCCCTTGAACCTATATATGAAAGTCTTGTTTACTCATCAAAAAATTGGTTCAAATTATAGGTCCTGTCTCTGACAGAGAAAACAGCCAATAGTCCAAACATTAAACTGCAATATTTTTGACTAGGGCAAAAAAATTAACACCAGCTATCATCTACATGCTGTTAAATGCTGTTAAAAACAATGGTAAACTGTTGAGTGGCTGGAAAAAAACAAACAATCACTAGCCATTTGACTGTTGGACAAAAAAGGTTTATTATGGACATTTAATATACAGTAAATATAAATATTGCAACAACATGTTCGGGATGAGTATTGGTGCTTTCAGCTTTTCAGCACAATTAGATTTTTGATAAATAATCATCAGTAATGTGGATGTAATGGCATGACATTGATATAATATTTCCCAGCCCTAGTTTAGAGGTTAATTTTTTATGGTTATGTAATTGAAGAATGTTTTCAATTAATTTGGAGGGCTCAAGCGTATTATCAGTTATGCTAATTTAGGATTTGATCATGGATTTAAGCTGTAGGTATTAAAAGAATGGGCGACCTCTGGATTGTGTCTCCGGAGCATACAGTAAGAACTGAAATAGGTGAAGGTGTATAATTCTTTTTAAAGCAGTAGAGGGGGGTGATTCTTCGCTGTAAGGGCCGTGACAAATAGGAGTGAATTTATAAGGTGTTACTGTTGACTTAGTGGTTTTGACTTTCCACCAGGCTGTCAGAGTTGTGGACATTACTGAGGTTTTTTTTTTTTTTTTTAATGGAAAAAATGCTATTTTCATTGAGCAAATAGAGAGGGAGAGAGCAGCCATTCTTGTCTGGTTCCCCAGTGAAGTGTGAAACTCTGTGAGGTCATCAAATAATAGCAACTGTGGCACTTGTAAATGGGGGAACTCATTTGTAATGAAACTGCACACTGTATGGTTCCTTGCTTGAAACTTTCACTGTGCAGTAATGGCTTTCTCAGCACTCTTAAATTTATTAGATATCTGGATATAATACTAAACTTATGGGCTTTTCTAACACAATCTATTCCCTTGGCTAAGTATATAAAATGTCTAATTAACCTGAAAACCATATTTTCCTAACACTATCCTATATTGAGGGCAAAAGATTTCTTTTGTTTTTCTTTTTTTTAATGCTCATTCCATTAAGTTTTAATTAACACAACGAGAATTCAGTGTCCTTTAATGACATCGCTTGGAGGGGACATTCATACTCATTAACGATCAATAACTCTTGACAAAATGAAGAGTGAGCAGAACGGTCTCAAGGATCGGCACAAGCACACGGCGAGAAGGTGTGCACGAAAGTTATTTCTCTCATAATTTCCTTTTTAAAATGTTATTGCGGGAGCAGAGAAAGTCAGACATCAGTATGAGACAGTAAAGTGGGACAGAAAACTTGAACCTCACTCTCCATTTTAACTTTCGTATTTCTTCAGAGAGCAAGCACCTTTTGGTGATACAACTGTGTCACCGTCAAGTCACAAACAACTCCTTTCAAGCATGATGTAACCCATGAAACACAAACCGGTTTGCTAACATCGAAGCCATTAGCATTTTCTCATAAAAATGTGTGACAGTGAAAATGACGGCATTGAAACATGATCCTAAATCAAATTTATGACTGTGATGATCGAAATAACATGTTATTAGAACAGCAAAGTTACTCCTGGTCCTAACAAGCACGCCTGCACTTTCCAAGACATGTTGCATTGGTCTCATCTGGAAATATCTAGTTTAGTGTTAAATATTTTTTTAAATATTATACACTCCTTTGCTCTTTTGAGCTGAAAGTCACGTGACGGTTGTCGTAGCAGATAAGTTTAACACATGGATTTTGTGTCACCGTGCTTCCAAACATTGGTGTTAAATGTGCTCTGCATGCAACAAAGCTAAGCAAACCTTCCAATTACAGAGAGAGAAAAAGAAAAATAGGGAGCAAAATCAAATTAGTTATGCATCAAATTCAAACTTACACTTGATTTGCATTTTGCTTTTTGCTTTTTTTTAAATTGGATTTCCTCTGGACTTTTTATGTAAATTGAGAAAATTTATAATTTCAAGGCCACTGCTTTTTCTTTTTAGTTCTAAATTAAACTCAGACTCTTAAGTTTTGATATGAAAGTATGATCTATAAGCTTCTGTTGAGATGATTTACTTTTCTTCTTTAGATAAACTTGAATCTTTGACTTTAGAAACTCCCACATGATTGTATTTCAGAAATTGTTCACAGTGAGCTGTGAACCTGATTTACCTGAAGAGTAAATGATCTCAAAAGAACATTATTATTCGGTAAAACTTTTTCAAAACTTAAGAGTCTGAATTGGGCTCAAACTCTTAAGTCATTGAAGTAAGTTTTTTGTTTTTACAGTGGACTGTTTTTGACTTACTTACTTAGGAAGCTGAAATTTTGCACGGAGGTCAATTGTGTGTGTGTGTGGGTGTTTGCGTTCATGACAATTGACTGCAAGGGTGCGTGACAATGGGAGTGATTATTGCAAAAAGGCTCATAACTTCCAAATGGTTTCAGACTTCCACGCGATTGCAAGATTTTGTGGTTATGAGTCAATGGAGAGCTGATTAAACTGTCCATGCCAACTGGCAAAAGGGGGCATGGGAGTGGCCTGTAAAAGGCTTATTGGTTCCGCCCCCTATTCTTAAGCCACGCCCTCTTTAAAAACTCATGAACCATTTCTTCTAAACACTTATGTGAGTCATCAGTGGTCTCAGCTGAAAATTCCTGCTTCCTTGGTGTGAATTAGCCCCAATCCCTTTAGCCATGGAGGTCAAGTGGTCGTGTTTGCACACGAAAGCATGCACACATGGACGCACGTATGTGTGTTGCAATAGCTAGTTTTTTAAATAAAACAGAATAATAATCCCTGTACACTTCATTAAAAAAAATATCCTATACATCTTGTTACTTAAGTGTCCTTCCTTCAATAGGCTGACCTGAATTTGTCTCTGTAGCTCCAGTATCACATTAAAAAGGCCAAGTATCTCTGTATGGTCCAGATGATGTAAACTCATGACTTTGGCCCAGTTTAAGGGCTAAGAGTGACAATCATGAGGCCATGTATTCTAATAGCTGTCCAAGTGCTGACAGAATCAGGCTGCCCGCTCCCCTCACCACAGCGTGGACCCTTGATCCTGATAAGCATTCATATTCACAGTGTAGGCATAACTGATGCAATTACTTCTTTCACACATACACACACACACACACACACCAGCCCTATGTGTACTTTTAGCAAATATGTTTTGTGGGAACCGTAATGCAGACTACTTCTATGAACATAAGTTGCAAAAATGTTAATACTGAACATTTAATTTCTCTTCTGCAAAAAATGGGCAATATTGCATTACACTTACCAGTTGTTGTGACTATGGCATTATCCAAAAGTCAGCAGATTTATTTATTATTAACATTTAAAGGACCAGTGTGTCAGATTTAAGGGAGATCTACTGACAGAAAATTTCAGAGATGGAATATAATAGTCATAAATATGTTTTTCTTAATGTATAATCACCTTATATAAGAATCCCCATGATTTTATTACCTTAAAATTAGCAATTTTTATGACCTTCCACGGAGGCCACCATGATGAAGCACTGTGTTTCTACAGTAGCCCAGAACAGACAAACCAGACACTGGCTCTAGGTCGGACCTTTTGTCTTTCTCACGAGTTTTCCAGCCCCCATAGTTTTTCCTATGTGCTTGGAAAGGGAGGGTGAAGTGAGCAGTATTAAGGAACAGTTAAAATCTGTAACTGTTAGTTTTGATGAGATCTTGACATTAACAAAAATGAATGTCAGGGTGTTTTAATAGAAAAATGTGAATGTATGCGTGAAGCTTTTCTGATTAAATACATTTTTACTCATTTTCGTCATACAAGATTTTATCCTTTCATGTGATTTGTAAGTAATTTTGATACTTCTGATTAATTTCCAACATATTTTGTTATAATTGATGTGTTATTGTTTCTGTGCTCCCACTATTTGAGATTAATTTTTCACTTGACATCACAGAGCTTATCAGCACATTTTTTAAATATATATACAGTATATATATGTAGAGTACGGGTGTGGTGACTATTTTTCAACAATTTGACCTGAGAAAGATCTGGATGAGATTCAGAGTCAGGACAGAGGTATTACTCTCTAGGTCAATGCTGCTTTCCAATATCCTTGCATTTACATGGGATGAGCATATAAATACACACTTTCTACATATAATGGCTATAGTCAATACTTTAATCAGTCCTACTTAAAAGAGCAACAGCACAACATTTATAATTAACCTTTCCCTTTGATTTTCTTAAAGAGGAGTTAAAGCACTTTATTTTATATTCTACTCATGGATCAATAGGGAAATAGTTGCAAGATTACAATTTCTTACTTATTTACAGTACTGCCAAAAACATAAATCAAACATGAATAAAATTACTCATCTCGAGACCCAATAAAGTCATGAGTAGTTGCAGCACACAGTGTTATTTTTACTGCAGAGTTGAGGCCCTTTTTGTCCACATGCCATCCGAGCTTCCCTCTGATCTAATTGTCCTTAATGCTGCATATTCTTGAATATATTTTCCATCTTCTTTTACTGTATGTCTGTCCATCTGTCTATGTGTTGCCCTCCTTCTCTCTTAGGAGATGGTAATGGGATCTTAGCAGAAGTCTGATTAAAAGGACACTTCCTCCTTGGAGACCACCCGACAGTTTCCCTTTTTTCTTCCCCTCTCTTCCTCAGAGCGTCAGAAACCTTGGGTATGGGAACAGAAGGGCCTGATAGCAGGCTCACGCAGTGCAAGCTAATTAAATTAAGCCTCCTTTAATAAAAGAGGAAGTGAACTTAACGCTTTTATCCCAACTCCGCCATCAAAGGAGGAGGAAAAATAAGGCAGCAAAGGGGAAAACACACAACCTGAAGATATGAATTTCTTCCTGTTACGTTACATTCACGCTACCCCTGAGCTATGTTCAACCTCGTGCGAGGAAAAAAATAGGAAAGGAGCAAATTGTTTTTAAAGAGGAAAGAGTTCATAAAGACCAGAACTGTTGAGAAACCATTACAAACTTTTTTTCCGTCTTGCGGCTCAGGGTTGTCTTTGTACTTTGTATTTCTGTGTGTGTGTTTGAAGCTAATGTGCGTCGCTGCCTCATGCGCGTGCACGTGCGAGTGTTTGCTCTGGAATGACACTTATATTGAAAATGAACGTGCTGGAAGTACTTCTCCACCCTTATGTCACCAGAGCACACTAAATCCTGGATGTTTTAATTACAGCTCAATGAAGTCTGTACACTCGAGACTTCTCGCAGTTCCTGCTGGGAAAACAATTTTTTCAGGTTGATGAGTTTGTATAAGGACTCCGAGTTTGATTTTTTAGCATTTCATGCAAGGAATCGCAGGCTAAATACGTAATGAAGTTAGAGACCTAGTAAAATCCTTTAATCTTAACAGCCAAGGAGAAAATACAATTTGGGGCAGTGGTGGCCTGAAGGGTAGATAAAAGAATTTGTGGTTGGAAGAATTCATTGAATTCAGTGTATTACTGGGGGAAATGCCCCTTTAACCTGTAGCTATGAGAACTAGAAGTATGCCCTTCAACACTTGGCAGTTTGCTTTCATATTCTGAATCTGTTCAGTGATGCAAAATGCTTCTGGACTTAAGTCCGAGTCCATCACTTTCCATATCTGGGAAAGAGGAAATGAAAGGTATTGGAGTGGGGCAAAGGCCAGAAGGAGACAGTCAGAGGGATTATCATAAATTTACATGATCAAACTGTCTGCTCTACATGCAGTAAGTGTGAAAATCTGTGAGGAGCGGGAAACAAGCCCGATACAGAGGCAAGCCTAATACATAGACAGGTGACAAATTAAAGGAAGAACCAACATATTGATTCTACGAGCCTCTGGAACTCGATCAAAGGGATAGAACCATTCTTCCAAGAGATATTAACCTCATTTGGTGTTTTGACGATGGCGTTGGAGAGCTGTGCTGTGCTAGTATGGCATGGGCCATCACAACACAGATTACAACGCCTTGTTTCGGTGCCACACACCTGAACTGTTGACTGAATGGTTTCCCCCTGATGTGGATATTATAGATGCTTCACAAAGCCACTAACTGACATTACAGTAACACTCACTCTTAGGGTGACAAGATGAAAATAGGTGAAATTCAGGACAGGGAGCTGAGGATGGGTGTGTCATGTCAGAATGATTAAAATGGAATAATCTAGAGAAACATCATTTGTTGTTAATATTATGAAGATCAGTTACAGATTCTGAGGATGATATGAAACACAGCATCCTGGCAAAGGTGACAGGGGTGTTACTGTCATTTATAATGTCTTTTTGGCACCCAAAGACTGTCATTATGCTCACAAACTTTCTTTTTTGTTGGTATTTAGTCTAGTCTAAATGGCAACAACAATTCCATATTTATTGCCTAATCAGTGCAATAAACAATTGAAAACATCAATAATACTCTTACAACATATTTTACAAAAGGAAACAGGACATTTTCCACAAATTAAAAGCAGAAAATATAGCCTGCAATACTGATTTGATGAGAATATTTTCACAAATTCAAATGTTGTTCATTATCTATTAATATAATGGTTATTTTGTGACAAAAAGGACAGGATTTGGGACAAGTGCTTATAAGTCTGGACTGTCCTGAATTTTTCAGGACATCTGGTCAACCTTCTCTCACTACATGGTTCTGGCAGCAGGTGACGTTATCCTTCTGTTAGCCAGCTACCTTATGCATGGTTAAAATGACAGGCTAAATGGTCTGAAGTGTGGCTGCAAAAGGATTCCAACACCAGGTGGGACGTCCAACAGATATTTAAAAACCATTGAGTGCAAAGGGGGTTAGTGGCGATGCACTTCTAAGCAGAGGGATGTACCGACTGCTTGTGTGACCCTATGTGAAGCAACACTGGGGCATTAGCAGGTTAGCAAATATGACATTTCTGCAAAAGAATTCAAAGTTTGAAAATGGAGTTTGTAAAATACCAAGAAAACCAGGTGAGGTTTTATTTATTATGTAAGCTGTTGTGCAAGTTTGCTTAATATTTCGATAAATTTAAGTATACTATAAGTTTAAGTAAAATGTTCAATTTCAACTGACTATAATTTTGTGTTTCTTTATTTAAAAAAAAAAGTTAGAGCACCGTTTAGGCACCAGTATCAGAAAAATTCCAAACAATACCCCACCCTACCTTCCCAAATGGTTTGAGATCTGGTGACTGCAAAGGACAGAACACATGAATCACACCACTTTCACTCTCGCCCTATGGATTGGATACATTGTCGTCCTGGAAGAGGCCACTCTTTCATCACAGGATAAAGGTGATCACTCAGAACGACTTTGTTTACACTGGTGGTGGCCCTTATCTCCAAGGGCACACGCGAACCTGAACCATGCCGGCAAAATGGCCCTCGCAGCATAACAGAGCCACTGGGTCCCCTGTAGGGGTCAAGCGTTCAGGCCTTTACCATTTTCTTGGTGAACGGCACATTTGCAGTCACTCACCTGTCGAGAATATGGTGGACGACGACTCAACTGACCATATCTCTTTTTCCACATCTCTGCAGACCAGTGTCTATGGTTTTTGCACCACTAAACTCTCACATGCGCATTCATCTTTGTAATGGAGGGTTTATGCACTGCAATCCAACTATATTATCTCTCTCTATGTAAATGTAGACAGTCTGAGGAAAAGTTGCTCTTCTCTTTTTCCTTAGATATCTCACTAATGTATGAGCATCATCATCAGTATGTGCTGCTGATTGCAATTTCCAGCCCTATTTGCGGATTTCTTTCCCATAGATCTAAATGCAGAGGTCATTAAAGTCACTGTTCCTAATGAAACAGTATCCAGTTGAGCAGTCTTTGTGACTGACGCCATATGCGCCGATTTATGGTTTTGCCCGTGGTTTTATTGTGCTTGCTTTAGTAATTCTGTGATGTAGGCTAATAGACATAGACACAAACCGCAAACAAAATTAAGGCTGTCAAAAGTATCAATACTTCAAAAACTTTTTCAGCAATATTATTATACCGTTAGCTATGAAAAAAGAAAACAAAACAAAAAGTGTTCAGGTTATTATTAATTTAAAAAAACACTTTATTTGAAGGGGTGTGCAAAAGACTATCATGACACTGTCATAACCATGTCACGGCACTTGTCATGAACATGAAGGAGTCTTTATGAATCTTTATGAATGAGGTGGTTTTCTTGCTGGCGCCCGGCAGCCCAGGGCTATCTGTCCATCAGCTAACTCTGTAAATCACCTTGGTGCCGTACTCCGTTGTCAAACTGACTTTCTGACATTTCAAGTCCAAATGGTACCTCTGTAGCTGAGGTCAAGGAAAATATTCATGACACATTTATAATAGTCTTATGACCAAAAGACAACCACATATGTACGTATAATGTAATGTTAAAGCGCAAAGCTAAACAGTTTCTTTAAAAGTTTGATTATGTAAAGTTGTCAAGACAAAGACATCTGTGAGATGATATGACAGTCTTATGCACACCCCTTCAAATACAATAAATACTGAAATTTGTTTTTTAAACTAGTATTGTTCTCAAAGTTTAAAATTCTGATTTTGTTGCAACTCTAAACAAAATGCAGCACTGCTCTGCCACAAATGGTAACAGGCTTCATGATAACAGCACGCAGTCTTGGAGGACAACATCTTTTAATATATACGTGGCTACAACAGGTTTACATTGCTGGCGTGTATAATAGTAGACCTGATGGAAATACCTGAGCAAAAAATATCTACACAAATGAACATCATAACGAAGCACTCCCTGTGGGTGTTCAACATTTTCAGTGATCTGCTTATATGTCTGAAGCTCCTGCCACCCGTGCCCCAACAATGAACCCTTTTTCAAAGCCACTTAGATCTTTTCCTTCTGCCATCTTGATACAAAATCAGGAGCAAGTGCGCCTGCTCAGCATTTTTACTCATGCCACAGAGCTTGCTATAGAAGTTAATTGCTTAATTGTACCATGTGTAGAAGCATCTGCATTTGTTATGTTTCTCCACTCAATTTTTCCTTTCATTTCTAACCTGTCTCTACATGGCCAGGTGCCAGAGTAGGATCATCTTTCTGCATGGTTTGATGTCCATTTAAGAGACGGTCTGAAGTTAAAAACCCCTTTCCCTGTCACGTCCATCAGTCAAATCCCACCGAACGCATGTCGTGGTATACCAGGTCAGTGGGAGGTGTTTGACATCGGCCATGTGAGGAGGAGAAGGAAAGGCTGCTGTGCTTTGGTTCAACAGGCCAAAGACAGAGAACGAGAGAGAAGCAGGGAGAAGGAGAAAGAGGAGAAAAAGAGGCTCTCCTCTCATCCTCATTATGTAAACGAGGTGCATGACTGTTCAGTGGGTCCCTCGAGAGTTAATTACCAGTGGCTTCTCAGCCTAATTGGCTGAAACTAAAGAATTTGCCATTTCTTATTCCCATGCTCACTCTTCCCTACCCCCTCTTTCTCTCTCTCTTATTTTGTCTTTCTCTTTGTTTCTCTCTCTCTTTCTCTCTCTCTCTCTCTCTCGCTCTCTCACAAGCACATTTCCCTCTCCCGCTTTTCAACCTGTTTTCTTGTTTTTCTTCTCCTCTATCCCTCCTCAGTGTCGGCCTTCCAGCTTAGCTTCATGCCAGTCGAAAATCTGGCACTGATGCTTAATTTGAGCATCTGCTCCAGCTGGCAGTGGATAAGCAGATTTTTACATTGCTAATTCCAGCTATTTGGCTAGACTAATCACTACTGGATAAAGAAGAGAGACGGGGGCTGAGAGTTGCCCATCACTTAGAAACAAAAAAGAGATAGTGAGAGCTGGCATCTCATCTATTCCTAAATTGATGCAAATTAAATTCAAAAAGACAGGGATAACAAGTTTGAAGTATATGAAAGTGGGCAATACTGTGAGGAAATATTAATAAAACAGGGCAGGCGAGAAAAGGAACCGAGGGATCCAGAAGGCTTTGATTTTCACAGGACAGGGCAATGTAACCAAAAGCTATTTTGGACATGTCATGCGCACATAAACATACATACTCTCTCCTTCTCTTACTCCGTCTCGCCCTCTTTACTCCAAATTTAGTTGAAGCGTCTTTGCAAGTCATCAAAGTTAATACGTTCTTCCACATTCTGCAGCTTCAACTATTATATTCAGGCCTTGTGGATTACTGATGTGACAGCCAACCTGCAGCCCGCGCTGCTGAAATTTGAATGAAGTCACCCAGCAGCAGCCAGATGTTCCCAGGCTGATTATTGTTTTATTGCAGAAATTCTCAAATTTTTCAAGGACTCTCTACAAAATAAAAAAAAACATACCAGGGACCCCCTCGGAATATATATATATATATATTTTTTTTACATTTCTAATTAATTATGTGAAAGAACAACACAAGTAAAATGTATCAGAATGATGTTAGACATGTATTAAAACATCTGCACCATGTCAACACAGAATACACATTCAGACAACCATTAAGCCTTTTGTAAAATAAATAAATACATAAATAAAATGTTTAAAAATCATGATAATTTAAATGATTAAATCTGAAAACTTTTTGCAGACTCCATGGCAAAGTGTCAAGTACCCCAGGCCTCCGGGCCCGAGAACCTCTGTTTTAGAGAACAAAGTAAAATATTTTGACCCGAAAGTCCCATATTTAGCATTTTTCTAAAATAACAAACAGCAAAGCTCTAAACATTACAAACACTGACTCAGTATTTGCATGGTCAAACTTCAAGCTGCAGAGGTGGATTTTGGTCCCAAGCATGAAGCAAGTTCGAAAAATGTAGTATTTCTACATTTTTCATGATGTGTAGTTCATCAGGTCTTAACTTTTAACTTTCTTTCTTGATGCTGTTGCAGAAACTAAAGTCCTAACCCTGATGACCAAACTCTCCAAAGTATTTTTTTTTCTTTACCATTTACAGTTAGTCCATTAATCAAGTGAAATAAAATTACTTGCCAGCTGATTTTCAGCCAAAAATGCCAAACGTTTTTTTCAGTTCGTACAAGTTTGCTGTTTTTCTTTGTTTTTTATGATGATGAATTTAGAGTCTCTGGGTTTTTGTGCTGTTGGTTGGACAAAAGAGGCAATTTGAACTTTTTGTGCTGAGAAATCATAACAAGTGTTTTTCAC
This sequence comes from Lutjanus campechanus, assembly GCA_027495735.1. Taxonomy (NCBI): domain Eukaryota; kingdom Metazoa; phylum Chordata; class Actinopteri; order Lutjaniformes; family Lutjanidae; genus Lutjanus; species Lutjanus campechanus. The sequence goes on along the minus strand of JAJHUR010035521.1, from coordinate 4,345 downwards.
ATTTTTAAAAAAAACATTTCATAGACCAAATAATTAACTGTGAAAATAATCAGCAGAATAATCAATAATGAAAATAATCATTAGTTGCAGCCCTAAAGATTTATCCGCTTTATTTTTTTTAAGGCTAAAAATTTAAAAAGAAATAAAATTATTTTAACAAATAAAACAAATATATCTCAATAGTTGTACAATTTGTCACAGAGGAGCAAACATACAATTTTGGTAGATCATTTGGATGGCAGAGTAAAGTGAAAAGAAACAGAAAAAAAAAACATTGAGAGAGTAAGAAGGTAATGACATTCGGCAAAAGTCAACCAGCTGAAATCTATATGTTATGTCAGCCACAAGGCAGCCCTGATTAAAAACACGTTAAAGTGGAATTACAAGGTTTCCTGTGACAGCAGGTGCTTTCCAGCCTGCTGCACAGGTTTAACTGGTTGGTCGAGGCACTTCAGCTAAAACTGATGGTTAGATACTCTTCAGACAAACAAGTCAATCGGCTGACAGCCACCGACAACTAGCTGCACCTGTTATTACTTAACAAGGTTATTTTACACTCTTAGAAATAAAGGTGCCAACTAGAACCACATAGGGTTCAATTCAAGTCAGATCAAATTGCATTTGTAAAGCTCAATATCACAAATCACAATTTGCTTCAGGGGACATTTCAGTCTGTCCTGTGTGTGACATCACCGGTCCTGTAGACCCTCGACACAGTAAAGAAAAAACCTCCTCAAACACCTTTTAATAACAGGGGAAAAAAATAGAAGAAACCTCTGGGAGAGCCACAGAAGAGGGATCCACAGTACAGAGGGGCAAAAAAAAGGGTTCCTCTGCTTGTCCTACAGGAGAACCTTTTTTTGGTTCCTGGTAGGATCTTTTGTAAAAGTTCCACCCGGAACCCTTTGGGGGGGGGGTTATACCTAGAACCCAACATAAGGGATTACACCTCCAACCATCTGTGAAAGGTTCCATCCAGAACCCCCTATGAGAGGTTCTACAGAGAACCCTTCTATAGAGAACCCTCTATTGTGGTTCAGTCAAGAACCTGCACCTTCTCAGGGTGCTAACAAGACCAGGGTTCTAACGAGAACCCTTTTATATTCCAAGGTTTCATCTAGAGCCCATGTAGGGGGTTCTACTGAAAGGCCTTTCATTAAGGGTTTCATCCTGAACAAATCCACGGGGTTCTACAGAGAACCCTTTCTTATTCCAAGGATTCATCTAAAACCCACCAAAGGTGTTCCACCAAGAACCCTTTTATATTCTAATAACCCTATTCTTTTCTCAACGTTCTGCGAGGAACCACATTGCATTCTACAGAGGTAAAAAAAAAAAAAAAAAGACTGATTCCCACATTTAAAATATTTTTAAAAAAGGGTTCTTCAGAAGTTCTGGGTAGAACCTCAGCCCTTCGGAAAGAAAACTGAGAGTGTACAATGTCTCCTCCTCTTCCTCTGGACGCTGTCATCATAACATGGTATATGTTAGTAAATTCTATATGATGGATGTCCACAGAACTGCAGCGACGATGGAGGAAGCACTGCAGAGTTTAAGGTAAAAAGGTAAAAGTGAATGTTTTTATCAGTTGGGGCAGATACTGGAGCTGGAGCACGGATCAGGGGCAAAACAAACCAATCAACTACACCAAAATATGATTCAAAATGTAATATCCTAATAGAAATGGAAGCACACCACAGCCTGCCTAATAAATGTGCAGTAAAACACAGAATTAAAATGGAAGTCAGTCAATTTGATGTCCCTCCATTAGCTGGAGAAAACAGACAGTCGGGAAAAACACTGAGGGACTTAACAGCACTTTTGTATTGTATAAACACTGATCAGACCCTGGCAGTGCTGCGGACAAAATATGATTAGCTGTGCTTGTAGTTCAAAGGCCCAGCACAAATTCTAGTTGCAGGCATATCTGCACCTTCACAGCTGTGTTTTTAAAGATAACTGCCATATTCAACGTGCACTGCACAGAAATACTATTTATTCAGTGTAATGAGCAGATATTAAAGAGAAAATGAGAAACCATGAAAACAGGGGGACACTAAAGAAGAGAATGACAGAAAAATAATAATGATAAAGGTAGAATAAAGAGAAAAAATAAAGACATTAAGCACATGAAAGGGGGGATTTTTTCCTTTTTTTTTCAAGAAATGTCATTAGCAACTTTCTTTCTGTCCTGAAAGTGTCAGACACTCATCAGACTGTGCGGTGTCTGAACTATGGAACAATTCTATTCACGCTCTTATTTTCCACAGCATACTTACTAGAAATTACTGTATTAAGCAGTCTGACAATATTCACTCGGGTCTTTGATGTAGGCACAAACAGATCCTGATGGGTTTTTTTTTTCTTTTTGTATGAAAAGCACAAGGACCTGGTGTGAACCTGAAAAGGATGCTGTCCAAAGAAGTGAAGGGCAACACTCGAGGAATGTCACCGACTGCCACAAAAACTTTTAAAACCTTCGGCTACATTTTCCAGGATTCATTTGACTTTGTGATTAAATAAAGGATCTCAGTCAAGAGAAGCTCACGCTTAATGTTTTGATGGGTCCTGGCTGGTGTGAAGATCACATGTTCAGCTCGAAAACCGCAGCAAATAAGTCCATTTAAAAATCGGTTTACGATGAAATGAGGCAGAAAAAGTACTAATACTTCATAATGACAATAAATTACAGAAATAAATCATGATGATGCAGAATTAATACATTGTGAAATGTTTGTCCTTTTTGTCCTGATGTAACTAAACTATGCTTTTGCATTCTACAACCTCTTCTCAATCTGTCTCTCAACTTATTTTTTGTTGTTGTTTTTGCAGTATAAAATCAAAATATGATTAATTAATTAATTGATTAATATTGGGTTATGCAGATTTCAAGGGGTTAAGGTTAAACGGTTATGAGTGAATTCCAGTGCCAAACTTGATCTTTGCCACATTTGGCATGGTCATACGCAATTTAGAGACAAAATAATCAACAAAATATGTTGTTGTTGTGTTTTCTCCTTAAAATGGAGTTTTCTTACAGATTTTTGGCAATTCCTGATCTTTAATTCTTGCTATGGCAAGTTCTGCACCATAATAGATGATACTTATAGTATATGACTTATAGTATAGTACAGTATATCAATCAACCACTATTATTGGCCCAGTATTGGCCAATCACAGCTATTTTGATGTGTAACAGTATCGTTGTATATGTTATTTATTATGCACAACTTTGAGTTTCTTAAGTTTGATATATGCACATTTTTGGCCTTTATTTGTGTTTTTATTCATAGTTATTTATAATTATTAAAAATAACAGTGAAAGTTCACTGTTTCAGGGCCCTGATGTCATTTT
>JAJHUR010035314.1:8661-19115 GCA_027495735.1 Lutjanus campechanus | reverse complement strand
TGCCCACCGCCATCTACTGTAGTTAATACACTGACTATGGACCGCAGACGACCTCGGTTCAAAAAAGCGGAACTATCCCTTTAAAACTGATGATAATGAAGTAGTGTTATGGCCTGTCCATGTATATGTTTCTCGTCTTTTTGCTGTGTTTCATACCAACGTTCTCATTCTGATTTCTCTGAGAAAAAAATAGCTCAGGTGCCTGCAGAGTTTTATACAACCATACTGGAACCAGACTCACTGCACTGAGCTCACAAAATGGAATCAGGCCGATTATTCAATCAGTCAGTTCCTGTGTAGAGGGATTTATAAAAGCTGGAAAAGAGACCGCACACACACACACACACACACACACACATACACACACACACTTTAGGCATCCATCAGTCCAGTCTGAGCACTGAGATCACTTACCAAAAGCTGCAGCACAAATCTAATAAAGTCTCCATTATAGCTACTGCTTTTTCAGCTCTCTTCATCTCTCCCTCATTTCCCTCTCATCCCACCCCCCCACCCCACCCCCCTCCCTCTCTGTCTCACCTGTGCCAGGTTGTCTGTAGATCTGCAGAGTGGCAGGAGTTGGTCTTCTGCGACGGATCTGAGGTAAACACACAAACACAAACATTTTCATTGTTGTTCCTTGAAATATTTTTGGAAAAAATCTTGTAAGACTTCCCTCTGCCTTCTGATCCAACACAAGTTTAACCAGTTTTATTTTTACTGTATATATTAGAACAGAAACCCTTTAGATTAGACTTAAAACTCACCTCTTGTCTTTGTCCTACAATATACTTTACTAAGCATCTGTTTGGTTCAACACCTCTGTTGTTTTAGTCCTCTTATTACAGTCTGTTGGTTTTATTGCCACTATTCAGTGTTTTAATGTGTGTTTCTTCACAATCTATGATGAGACACTGTTGTGTGAAAATGTCCGAGTAATTAGGCTTTAAAAAACATAAAATTGTCCAAATAAAAATTAATTAAAAATACCAACTGGAACTAATTACCCAAGTTCTTGCATTATAAAAACACAATTAAACAAACGCCTGTGTTTTTGAAGCAAATTAACTGAGAGTATATAATTAACTGGCTGAATAGGTTTTGGTTTATTATTCCAAATGCATCTTTAAAATGTAACTATCCAATTATACTTTTAGTACCCACCTAAAAAGCATAACTTTCCCACATACTGTTCTGTAGCAAGTGGCAAGAATAGTGAGGTAAACATTTATATTGTCCTAACAGTTAGCCTGAAGCACCCTTTAATTTCCTAACCCATTCTTTTAAAAACTGGGATGTAAAAAGACTAATTTTCTTGACATTAAAGGTGCAATCTACAACATTCAGCCATACTAGATGTTGAGATATCACACTCCCTCTGTGTGTCTTATCCAAGATTCTTTGTTTATCAGGGATGGCTGCGCATGTTAGTGCATGTTAGTGCATGTAAGTGCATGTGAGTCCCTCTCTGTGGTCCCCGTGTCCGTTTTCAACATGGTGGCCTGGTGAGAAACTTTCTCGTATTACAGCTAAACGGCACGCTAAATCTGAAAACATTTGAGGCGAGAAATGGGCAATGCGGTAATCTTGGTTCATATTTGATCAGCACTGCCTGATTTGACAGTTTGATGTGAGGTTCGGGGGGGGTGTGAGCAGTGTCTTTTTTTCTTTCTTTCTTTTTTTTTTCATGCATCTGTTTTGGTCCGAGATGCTGGTGCTGTACTGCGCCCTCTAGTGGCAGTGAATATCACTTACAGCACCTTTAACATTAGAAACATGACTTAGAGATTAATCTTTTTGTTGACCAACACTTCTAACAAGTATCTCTTCTAACTACACCCAGTGAAGCCAATGCAAAGATTTAACCCACTGCTCCTTAAAGGGACAGTTCACCCCAAAATCAAAAATGCATATCTTTCCTATGGTCATAGAGATGTCTGCCTTCTCTCCAATATAATGGGACTAAATGGCACTTGGTTTGTGGAACTCAAATCACCAAACTGAAAAATAAAAAATTGAAAAATTCAAAGCAGGTGTCTATTTCCAGTAAAAGGGAAAGTAGTTCCGGTAGATTCTACTGCAGACAGAAAATAGAACCTACATGAAACTGTCGATTATCTTGACTGACCAGATCATGATTTTTGAAAAGACACTGGTTTGGAATTTTACAAATGTATTTTTGATGCTTTGATTACTACAAGCAGAGTGCCATTTAGTCCCATTATATTGGAGAGAAGGCAGACGTCTATTTGCCAGATATCTCCAAAACTCTGCACTCAAGGTGGATAAATAGCACTACAGGCCAGGGTAAAAAATATGTATTTTTGATTCTGGGGTGAAGTGTCCCTCTAAAACCGAACTGCAAAAAACAATTTGAGTTGTCTCTGCTCGGCTCACAGCTCTCAGATGAACGACACTGCAGGAATGTAAATGTTCATCGTCATCCTGAAGGGGAGGCTTGGTTTACGAGATTGTATCTCATAAAACCATTGCTAAAATTTATCTTTGACCTCTGGAAATGCTGACGGTTTCCAACACAGGGGCTTCCCAAACAGCCACAGAGGGGCCCTAATCTGTCACAGTTCATTACCAGCTTCCTAAGAAACGAACAGCTTCCGGTTTCCATCGACTAAACAGTTCATAAAGACGTCAGCAAAGCAGAGACCAGTGTCCAACACTCGCACCTTACAGAGAGCTGCTTCAACTCCCTGATGCGGTGTTTGGGCTTGTATGAAAGGCCAGCTTCTGTTTCTTTTTACTGTACCTGCCATTTAGAATCAGTTTAAAGGAAAATTACACCTCAGATACTCTTGCACCTTATTCATCTGTGGTGTTCTGTACATTTCTGGAGTCAAATTGGCCTTTCTGTTGCTCTGCATTGCTTTCTCTCTTTCATGAGAGGTCAGATAGATGCTGATGTTTCCCAGAATGCCTTTTAAATACTCCCCAAGAGAACAGGCGTGAATTTGTTGCAATTAGCTGCAGATTGCTCGTGACGGTGGTGAATTTATTTGGACATTCAGCTACTTTTAAAGTCAACAAGAAAAGTTCTTGAATGAAAACCTTTGTGATTATTGAAAGAGAAAGGATATTTTTGTTTTTAAGAAATCTGAAGCACTGACATTACAGTTAATATTCCAGAAATGCAGAGTAAAGCAGTTAAATAGTTGTCTAGGGTATTTTAGAGTGGCTCTTTCCTTTAATTCTCCACACCATCTGCTCACAAACACACAAATATAATCACTTTAACTTCTTTGCCAGCAGACACGAAAGTAAACCAGCCAGCAAAAAACCCCCACAGAACACTCAAATGTGTCACATGCACGACCGCTCAAATATGACGGACCCATTAAATACACACGGTGTCACCCAGATACACAAACAGCAGTTTTCATAATATGGGACCTATGCACACATGCCTGGTCTGCAACCCACACACAGAAAATTCCAGACAAGACTCTCAACATCACAGATAGAAGCCCCATTCAGCCCTCACATGCATGAACCCACACGGTCCACCCCACTCAGATACACTCACATGTTCGGCGGCCTGTGGGTCCAGCTGTCCCTGCAGCGGAGGCACAGCAAACTGGATCTTCTTCGGACTGCTGGGCTCCATTATCACTGACTGAGAGATAGAAAGAAAGACAGACAGAAAGAGAGAGAGAGAGAGAGAAAGAGAGAGAGAGAGAGACAGAGTATGTGTGTGTATGTGTGTGTGTGTCAAGGAGGGAGGGAGTAGAGAGGGAGGGAGTGGTCTTCTCTCTGCCGATGGGGTCCATTATCACTAATTGACAGACTTAGAGAGAAAGAGAAAGAATAGTAGCCTAGTCACTGCAGCTTTTTCCAAAACATTCGCTCTCATGCAGAATGAAGTAGTGTAATAATCTCAGACATGTGTATATCACTTGTGATGTTATTCTGCGCTGAAATAACCAAAAAAGTGCATGCATGTACAGTGTGTAGAGTGTGATTCCTCATGTCTACAACTGCTTAAATTAACACCTTTCACTTTACTGCTAACAGCCACATTTAGCACAGGGTCACTGTTATTTGAGAACTGTCACACAAGGACCTTTAAAGTTAAGAGTGTGGGCTTTAGTGTATGTGCATACTCCACCATGACATATGAGACACACACGAGTCTACTGCCATGTTAGCAGCTCTGTGAGACTGAGCTTTAAGCATAAAGAACCATTACGTAGGATTTATTGACGTCAACATTTCGCCTCACTCTCTCCTTTGCAGAAACATGGCGAACCCCGTGGAAGAGTGACCCGTGTAGATATTAACAGCTCCATTCCAAGGTAACAAAAACGCAGGGAATCTTATTTTCAGTTGATAATACACAAATGAAAACATGCTTATGAATTTTATCGTCCATTTCTGCCATATTCCGCAAATAATTTCCTCTAAATTTGACACACTGGACCTTTAAGATCGGGATATGGCATCATCACTCAGCCTTGATTTCAGTTTTTGCAAAATTCCCCTGCAGCTCAAAACGTCAAATAAACCACCATCATAAAAGAGACGTCTGTAAAACTGTTGACAGGACACAAGATCGATTATTTATACATACATACATATATACAGGGGTGGAAGTAACTAATTACAAATACTCAAGTTACTGTAATTAAGTAGTCTTTTTGGGTACTTGTACTTAAGTGTGTATTACATCATGTAATCTACTACTTGTAATTGAGTGATATTTTAGTAATGTAACAGTACTTGTACTTGAGTACAGATTTTCACTACTATTTCCACCACTACATATATGTATACATATATTAATTACTCTGTCTATCATGATTTTTTGATCCATTGAAGTTTTATGTTTGCAAAACTTTTGTCAAGCTGGGCTGAGTGAGAACTCGCGACCAGGTCAAGCAGGACACACTGCAGAAGCAAACCCAGAAACCGCAAAACCTTCTGGCCTATGTGTCAGATGAGCAATCTGACTGAATAAGCACGATATCCGGGGCATCCACATCCCAGCATTTGCTTATGAACAGTAAATGCAACACAGCTGAGGCTAATATAAAGTATTGGGCTAAATAAAGTTTTTGGTGAAGATGAAAACAGAGATAGAGGGCGGGTTAAAGGATCGCTAAAGTTACTTCAGTGACAAATTTCATGACAGTCCATCCAATAGTTGTTGAGATATTAAAGTCAAAACCCCATACCAACCTGACTGTAGTGCTAATTAGGCGAAAAGTCAGAGGATCGCCACAGTCATTAGGAGTCATAGTGATGCTGAGATACTTCACAGGATAAGTGAAAACTTTGACCCACTGGTGGCGCTAGATGAAAAGTCAGCTGAAGGTTATTACGATTCATAGTCTGAGGACCATGAATATCTGTGCAAAACCTCATGGCAATTCATCCAATATTTGCAAAGAAATGTCAGTCTTGCGGTGGCACCAAAAGAAATGTCAGTGGATCATGTAACTGTAACTATTTGTTGAGCCATTTCAATTGGCATTACCATCAGAAGAGCCATTCTTAAGAATTTTAACACAAAAATGATGCATGAGTTAAGTGAATCATTTGCGGGACATTTAGCCAAATCTCATCATTAGTTACAGCGGTTGACAATCTTGATGTACAGCTCATGCACATTTGATGCGTCATTTTGTGTCGGAGGAGCTTAGTGAAGTGATACGAAGCAGCAAAGAGAGGCGGAGGGTTTTGCATCAGGATGTTGATGTTGCATACTGCAGCGATGATGTAACTGATAATGAGATTTTACAGTGTAGAGCAGGTCTGCGATAAAGTAAACATGAAATCAACTCAGATCATTGCTTATCCTGCGTTCCACAACGGAAGAACACAAATTTACAGACCTTCCTCACTTTATGCTGATAATTCATATTTCTAGGACCTAAGAATTTGTAATTCTAATTTATGCCCAACAAATATAAGTGTGGTGTTTTTAAGCGTTACACCCATTCAGAATGTTTCACATATTTTTAGGAAATGCGGGGCTGTAGGATTTTAGAAATATTTATTATGAGTCCCACCAACACGCCCCAACTCCTTTCGGAACATTTTGAGCATGCATCAAAGGAAGGTCTCTAAAATGGGAAAATTATTTTAATTTTATTGCAGTAACTGTTCTTTTTCCTGTAATTTATATTTCCCAACATGAAGGTCTAAATCCTGTCTTAAACCCCCGTCCACACAGCCAGCAATAAAATGATGTCTGTTAAAGCCTTTATTTCTGTAATTTTTTTATTGGCTTCAAAGCATTCCAGTAAATGTACTGAGTCTTTAAATACTGAAATCATTCTATAAAATACCTGCCACATGCGTATGTTTGGAGAATGTAAAATCCCTGGAGATGAATAAAACCACTGAATTCCCAGAAGATGACAGAGGAGATGATGTCAGTGTTCATAATAGCAGCTACAACCCTGAGCTTACGCATGTATACTTGACATTATTTCCATTGTTCAGATTTTGCCGTCAGTCCTCACACTTAGTAGCCTCTTGGGATTCATATTGGAGAAAAAAAAAAACATATATAGTGACGTAGAGATCCACGTGCAGAGGTTAGTAAACTTGAAGGTTTATTAAGGACATCCATAAATGATTTTGAAGTGTTTACAGCATTTGGAAGTGCACTCTGCAAAAATGTGCTCATAAGGGCAATGAAACTTTCACTATGAACCTCAAATGATACAAGTAAAGCCACAGATTAATAAAGGCTGTCAGTGAATGCTACATGTGTCCAGTATGTCCTATTTGATCATTATTTTGGACTGACTTTTGAGGACTCAAGAAAAATGTGCAATGATTTGCCTTTTTTCTGCTTTTTATTTTGTGCAGCATATAAGGCATTATTTTATTGTTATGATCAGTCTTTGCTTTAATTAATTAATTAATTGGTTAAACAATGATGTTACTATATTACAGTCTTGTCTTATAGACTTATAACTGTAATATACTGGTTTTAAATTCCTGATACATATTCACTTGCTTTGCATGCAGTTCAGTCCAGTTCAGCTTAGTTTAATTTGCACCGATTTCCACATCAGTATTATTTTTTAGTACATGACTCAGAGAGGCTCTGTGTATTTAAGTGCATGCCAGTACACTTTAAAATCAACTTTACCATGGCTAACAGTTTGGTTGAGATTGTTAAGTCACCACAGTGAACTTTTCATTATTTGTTAAAGGGGGAATTCAGCAATTTTCAAGTGGATGTCCACTCAGTTTTGGTGGTGAATGTAGTCTTCCTCTGTGTGCTACAGTGACCAAGAAACCTGAGTTCTCCTGCTTGCAGAGCCATGCAGCAGTGCCTACATGTACCAGGATTCATTATGGACAAGCTTGTGACTCTCCATGTGAAATCACTGGATGCAGGAAGAACAACAGATTTTGCAGCAGGAGAACTCAGTTTTCTCTGTCAGTAGAGCAGCATTGAGGAAATTGTTGCTTCAGTTGACTACATTTCCCATCAACACTTGACTGGGCTTCCACATGAAAAGTGCAGAATTTTCCCTTTAAAGTAATATTCTCCATGGGAGGATATGCATTTGCATCAATTTGTGTGCAGCAATCTGCAAATATGTATTTGTTTATTCAGAAAACAGATTGAGATTCAGTTTCTACACACTTTTGCAAATAATATGGCCACAATAATACATCTGATGCATCTGATGCTTAGACAATCAAGTATCAGATGTCAGAGCTTACCTGCACACAAGAACTATAAATTTTAGTTTACAGTTCCAGCTTAACTGCACATCAATATCATAATATCACTTTGGCTAAATATAAAGCAGAGCAATTCTTCACTGATGGGTTTACAATTTCAAACTTTAAATCTCTGCAAGTTCATTTTCAGAGGAAGAAAAAAAAAGGTTTTGATGAATGGAAATATTGTCAGTTATCGTCTGCCTTATGTGAAATTAATGAGGTGAAAATTTTTTTCCATTTGACTATAAATGACACACAAACAGAAAAATAAGACAAATGTTCTCCTCTTACTATTCCTCTTTGTCTCTGTGTATCTGTCGTTTACATTTTCCACCCCCCCAACAACTCTGAAACCTGCATCTTTCGCCACCAGTGACATCAGAGTGTGTGCGCGCGCACGTGTGTGTTGGCAGTCGTAGTGGAAACGCTTTGTCTCAGTGGAGACATCTGGAGAGACTTAGTGGCTACTGTAGGTGGAACAAACCACACACGCATCGCACAAAGAGCCTCTTGTTTTTTGTTTTTTTTTCCAAGTGGTTGGAAACTGTCCACCTCTGCTCTGTGAAGGTGAGACAGAAAAGACTCTGTTGTCTTGTAGAAAACAAGCACCTGCATTTAACGCTCGTATCAGAGGCTGCGATGGTCGACTTCCTCCGATTAGGACATGACGTGATGTTTTGGATACAGATGAAGCTGCATTAAGCGATCTTTATGTGATGTTCATAAATTATTAAATGATTCCCTGTGATATGACAATAGTAGGCAGACTGCTGATCTCACTGAGAATCAACACGACTCTGCACCCATCAAAGTATAGTCGCTAAGTGCTTGTTTTTGCCACTGACAGGCTCAGATTGTTATTCAAAGTGTCTGACAACAGTTATGAAAAGGATTCCTGCAGAGATAGATCTTTCCAGACAGACCTTTCCAACGGGGAACTGAAGCCAATATATCTCTATCTTCCAATGTTTATGCAAGACTTTCATTTGACGGCCAAGTTCACCTACATTAGTCAACTATGGGTGACTGATTTCATGGATAGTTTCATCATGTTATTGCAGTCACTATCTCTCCCTCTCTCTCTGCTGTGACTGCGAGTCTGCATCACACTTTTCTCAATTAGCCTGAATGTAAATATGACCATTCCATTTGGTTTTATTAGCTTTCTCGCCTCTCACTGCAGAAACTACACTCTATCTGATCAGGGTCGTATGCTTTAGTGATGATTAAATCAAAAATATTATGCCCACGGTGAATGTTCTATTTCCTTACTTGGTGGTGGATCATTCATTTGTGCTCCGTCAGCACTACAGCTATGATGTCCAGTTCATTTCTTTGTCCTTTCCTCAACTGAACACATAGTGGATGTGATCATGTATAACAAAACAAACAAGCTTAATGCTAATTTAAAACACCAGAATTAAATCCCCAAACGCCCCTTCCAGTACTGTCAATAGCTCCACTCAGCCTGACGTGTCCATTAATGTCATTCTTGTAAGTCATGTTTAATTCAGCTCTATGTGCAGCCTGCAGCAAACCACAACACTGAAGATAGATAGTAATAATAACAAGTAACCCATCATAAAGCTTAAAGTAAACCCTGCATTCTTCAAAGCCAGCAGACTCCTTATTTCACCTCACAGAAGACAGAGTTGCTGGTCTACAGTTGCCTCAATCTGTTAGTTTGTTTGTGTTATTATGTCACTCTGGTATTTTAAAGGGTTCATTCAGATCCGAACTAACAGGCTAAGTCTGTCAGTGGCAAAAAAAAAAAAGCACTTTTACTGGATGTATTTTGACTGGTGCATCTGCCCCCAAGCAATACTTTGTAGACATTGCAGCCCACTTTGTGGCTGCTGGCTGGGACTATCTGCTGAACCAAGTTAAAACTTGTTTTACCTATTAGTCATTAGATGACAAAAGATGTAAGATGTAAGAAAAAAAAAAAAAGAAATATATATATATATTGCAATGCCAGCCTTCAAATGTGTGTCAACCCCGGAGACTCAAAGCTCCGACTCTGTTTTTTACAAATGAAGAACACATAAATCTTTTTTAAAAAAAATGGAAAGTGATACACAATTGCTGCAGTATATAGTTTATATTTTTGTTCCACTGAAATTATACCTAATTCAAATTTCAGTTGGACTTATATAATACATACATGCTTCACAGTCTGACAGGGTTTCAGTGAGGAATGCTGAATGCTAACCACCAGTTTTTGTTACTATAATGTCAGTATAGCAAGACCAGTTTAGGAAAAAATGAAAGTTGGTGTACGTTCAAGGCTCGGGTACAATCACAACTCGTGACTTCATATTCAGATCTTTCTGTTGTATGTTTCACACATTTAAAAGCTACATAAAACACTGCAGGGCAGTTTAATCATCGGGGTAAGTGTCCACCACTGTAATGGCTCCAGTATGGAGGGTAAGGAGACTGCATACTGTAACAGTACCAGCATGGTTGTGGCGTAAGTGCTTGCAGATGTGTCTGGGGTGCATTTGGGGCCTGTATGGGTGCGTGGAGTGTCGGGGGGTGAAACACAGGAAGTGTGTGCAGGGGTGGTGGCAACCTTTGACCCGGAGTTGAGGGATGAGGCAAGTGCTGCGGCTGTTGTTGCTGGAGCTGATGCGACAGCTGATGTGGTTGTTGTTGTTGGTAGTGGTGTGACGGCTGGTGTAATGTTGGTTGCCACGGTAACCCCACATGTGGAGGGGGCAGATTGTTGACTCCATATTGCCCTCCTC
>JAJHUR010035191.1:0-21631 GCA_027495735.1 Lutjanus campechanus | reverse complement strand
ACACTCTGCAAAGCACTGCTAACCGATAACGCACATGATCATGGTTTGCAATTTTGGAACTATTCATAGAATCTTACACGGGTATTGTGAAGGTCAGGTATAGAATACATAATATATTTGACCCAATAAATATAACCATAGATTAGCAATTTGCCCTTGAACGTATGAAATGCAAATTCATGTATTTGACTAATGGCAAGCAGTATTGACAGTACACTTTCATTTAACCTCCTCTCTCATAATAAAACCTGTTTGTAGATGACTATGAGACAAAATCGTCCACAGAGGGATCATCTTTACCAAAGCTGGTAAAAAAAGAGAAATTATAGAGGTAGAGGTTGAGTTTCACACCCTATTTCCTGCACACACACACACACCAAGTAACAGACATGTCATCTGTCTCTGTCCTGCTAACACACTCAGGCACACCGTCACGCACAAACACACCCACTGTGTTTTACATAAGAGACCCTGCAGAGCGACGGTGCGAAGCAAACACGAGAAGGTGTGATCTGGCCCTGACCCTAATCTAAAAATGGAGACACTGATCCACGCTCCTGTCACGCCTCGATTCCAAACCTCTCATTCAGGACATTAAAGGAGAGCGACAACTCCGACATCGGGAAGAAGGGAGACGCAATGAGAGGAGAGGACTGAGATAGCTGTAGGGAGCGAGCGGGCGAAAAGTGACAGGTGGAGGGGAGAATATAATGGCACTGACACGTTTCACAGGTTCCTTTATGGAACCATTTTTGTTCTTGTATCGCATGTCACCAACTTGTCAGATAGTCATTTACACCAGCTCAGTGGAATAAATCAAATCACTGAAACCAGACTCCAGCCAAATATGTTTTTTAGAGGTGGTTGGTAAGTCTATCAATCTCTTTCTGTCACCGTCTACTTCACATCTCCGCTGAAAACAAATATTTGCACACGAGACTCAGCAGATGAGCACAGCGCTTATAAAATGAATACAGGCCTGATTGCTGTTTCGCTCCCCGCTGTTCTTAGCCCATTTCACAAGGGTGGTGGTGAAAGGAAGTCGCTGACTCATGGCTGACATTTACTGACACATTACTGGATCATCTTGGAGGCTGCTGACACTTTGGAGTACACAACATGAGGTCTTTAAGGGCCGCACTGGTGGCTTTGTATTTTTTAGCCCCTTAGCCATAAATGACACTTAACTTTTCTGCAAACCACTTTTCAAAGTTTCACATGAGTTTTGTGGTTGCTTTGCCTGAGACAGAGACCTTTTTCAGTTATTTATATCATAGGCTGAACCTGAAAACAATGTTGTTGTTTTTTTTACCATTCTCTAGCTCCTTGCCTTGCGAGGCACCTGGAGTCGCAAGATCATGAGATCATGTGAGAATCCATCTTGCCAGGCTTCAAGTTATTCATTTGTGCCCACACCGAAAGTGGTGCAGCCAATCAGCGTCCTAGGAGGGGCTCCTGGCAGCTACAGGTGTGGTTTTTGTATGGAGTTTGATCAGACTGGTTGAAAGACTGTTTTTTGAAAGTGCCTACCCTTTTCCAAACCGTTTCTAATGAGGTAGAAACCTAGACGGTTTTGTGTGTTTGGTTATTTTCTAGCAGTTGTGCCAACAATCGAAATCCCAATCCAAAATTCCAGTCCAAAATTCCAGTCCAACTCTGGCTTAACCTAGACTGGCACTTACCAGAGGTGGGGGACTCACATAAGACACAAGACTTGACTTTGTCTTGGTACTCATGACTTGAGATAGATGACTCAAAACGACTAAGTTGCATTTTGTTTTGGAAACTGAAGACCAGCAGAGGACAACGCACAATTCAGCTATCGTGGAGGGCACTTGTCCAAAAATAATAAGATTTAGATTCAAAGATTATGTTGATGACAGCTAGTAGGAAGACAATAGCAGTAAGGCGATATGCAGCTCAAAAATCAGAGACATGATTACCGCAACATCCAACTTCATCCATCACCACAAAACCCTTCAAGAAAGGTACATGACTGTATCTTTTTAGCGTACTAGATGGTCAAACATTAGCTAAAAAAAGCTCATGTTATGTTTAAGCTATACTAGATTTGACTTCTGTCCCCACTAGAAGATTATAATTATTATTTGAGAACCCTGTTCATGACCACTGTGTTTTAACTCATTTACAAACTAAATGCGGAAACGGGGGTTTGATCATCACAATTTTGAATGTTTTGACTTGTGATTGTCTTGACTTACAGCAGGGACTCGACTTGTTTGATTCTCACCACATTAACTTGGGACTTGCTAGAGACTTGAAGGTTAAGACTTGCTTTTGACTTGCACACAAAGAAGAAAGTCCTCATCTCGCCAAAATACGACTCAATAAACCTCATTCACTGTGAGCACTTGACTGAAGATTACAATCAAATTTCCTATTATCCTTCTTCACACAGATTAACATTCATTCACCCTGAGGTCAATTTGCTTTTACCAGTCAGAGATGTTTGTTTTCTTACTGTCTGAGAGGATCACACTCATACATATGAATGAAAAGATTGTTTGCTTGAGCTTTCACTTTCATTGTGCCCTCTAAATGCAATCCAGTGCTTTCCCAAAAACAAGATAATGGAGATGGTATATGCCAGATTGTCTTTCACGGTTTTCTTGTGAGCTGCGCTCATTTGAGCAGTGACAGAGTCACTTAGCTTTGACGTTTAATAGAGCTGCCACTTTTCCAAACTTGTATTGAGCAGATTCACTATGGTTGTGGTTTTTCTTCATAGGCTATTTCTCCAGTCACTGACCCCACCATGAGTAAAAGCTGGGCTCCTAGCACTGCACACAAAGTGTCAGCATGGGAAACAGAATATGGCATCTACCTGTTTGCTATACTCAAGCTATGGAAATATTTTTTAAATATTCAGAGCTAAAAGCTCAAGTCTGTTTAACGAAAGCAGTTTTAGGATACTCTTGCAAGAAAGCAGTCCAGGACAGCTATCCTTATTCCCCAGGTCAGAAGGACAGCAGGTGTCCACATCTTTATCTGCTTGAGTGCTTACCTGGATGGGAGGCTCAACCTTTGTGGACCGAGCCTCGATTGAAGGGGGTAGATTAAGAGATTCTGTCCTGATTTTGTGTTTTCTGTCCCATCAAGGGGTTCCTTTCTTTTTACTGGACCTTTTCAGTGACTGCTTTTACAGCTAGCTTAAGCTTTTGCATGCTACATAAAGGAAATGATGCAGGTAACCTAGGTTACTATGTATCATAAGGAAAAGCGTCCCCTAACCTCTTAATACCACTGCTTGTGGTCAAAGGTAGGGCTGCACTATATGGTATTAAAAAAAATACATTGTAATTATTTTCACAGATATTGTGATTGCAATATGATTCACAATTAGTGGGAATGATAATTTTTGCATCACATTTTTCTTGTTCATTGAAAAAATGATCAAAATCATGATGATGTGTGATGATGGTTGCAATTCATGAGCTAAAACATGCTAAATCAATGTATGATAGTTCAAAATCTCCCAAAAGCTCTCTTTGTCTTACATAGAAAACAAAGGAAGTGACAGAGAAGGTCATGTTGCTGCTGGAGGAAGTTAATGATGACTGATGACAAACCTGTATTTGTGTGCGTGAGGGTGTGAACGAGAGCTACAGGGAAGGGTTCCCTCATGTATAAGACAGAATCGCTCTAACAGAGTGCTGCTTATTGACAGAACACTGATCTAATTATGTAACCTAATAGCATGGATTTACAGGGAGTCAAAGACAGAGGGAAGGATCCACTGTAAGAGGGAAGATTGAGCGAGCAAACAAGTGTAAGTGTGTATGTGAGTGGGCACGTAGTGTGTGAGTGGGTGCAAATGAACAAGTGACTGAGCGCTTGGGTGTGTGTGAGTGTGAGTGACCGACTCGCTGGGAGAGGAAGTAAGTGAGAAAAGGATGGAGAGGCGAGAAGAAGAATGAATGGTTGGAAAAAAATAGAGAAGGAAGGATGTGGGTGTGAAAATCAGAACAAATGGACAGGCAGGAAGAGATGTGGCCGGAGAGACACAGAGACGGAGAGACAGAGAGACTCATACACACAGAGACGGAGAGTCTCACGGGAACTGGCCTATTTTTCAAATGAATGCATACGAACACAGAGCTGCGTCGTCACATTTATGCTCTGGAACAAAAACGCTCAGCTCAAATAGGTACATACACTCACTGAAGATTGGATGCTTTGATTCAGAACTACACGCGCACACACACGCAAACATACACACAAGGCACAAAGTGTAGCATCTGCAGATGTCTGTCATCGTCACTGAATGAAAACACAGCTTTCTTTGCCTCACTGACCCCCAAGAAGTGGCAAAAATGAACACGTGTATCAACAACAAACACAAGGCACAGTTACGCAACACCAAACAGTATTTACTACTGTAAATAACTAAGCCAGTTTAATTACTTTTGAGTTAACTTGATTCGCTGTGTTCTCTACAAACAAGTAGTAAATAATAAACTTCTTCTCTGGTATGTTAGGGTGTGTTCACACCACTAGTCTGGTTAAACTGAACCCTGAAGGATTTAAACCAAACCACCACTTTCTGGCCTGTCTAGAGGGGCAGGTCTGCTGCCAAATGAATGCTGAAGTGGTTTCTGCTGCAAACACCATCCAAAACAATCACAGAACTAACAGCGCTTTAGGGGACAAAACTGGAGATTCAATGTTTCCCCTACAGCTACAGTAGTTTATCCTCCTCCACCTGCGAGACGACGTGCAAATGGATTTCACTGTATCATCTTCTGGTTATCACCGGGCTACTGGCTCACCATATTTAAGTGTAATATTATATTTTTTTGTATATTTAGATGTTTCAAAGCCCAGCCTGTTCAGTTATAGACTTGGCATATTAGATTCAATAAATTTCCATTTATTTTAAACCCGCTCACCCTAACTTACCCACACTGCATTTTAATATCTCTCTTTAATTACTAATTAAAGGACCTGCACACGAGCGCAGGTGTTTCCAATAATCTCACTGATTGCACCTCTGCTCAGGCTGAACTTGGAGAGGAGAAATTATGACAAGTATGTGAGGATACTAAACTCTATGAACTTTAGATTAGTCACAAAACCGTTAATGCAATAAAAAAAACCAATACTCGATAATTCTTTCGATACCACAGCAAAAAGAAAAAAGAACAGCCTGCACACAGCACTGGTACAGAAAAAGTCACTGAGCTCATGGTTTTGCTGTGCTTCAAGCCTAATTTCAAGCAGGACAATAAAGACTGACATATAGCCTTGGTACTTTGACACTATTGATATCAACACTTTGTTACTTGTTATTTTGTTATACATTTTGTTGTTCGTACCTTTTAGGTGCAAAACCAACAAATGGCTGAGGGGGATGCCAGTCAAGCAGAGCCTGCACACACCCACAGTCCTGAGAAGAGGTCTACTCAGGCAACAAGTGAAAACACTTGTGTGGGTGAATAAACTAACTCAAAATCAATTTTTCAGTCTGTTCAATTTGCTGGCAATTTTCTGATTTTTTCTGTTATACAAGACTTTGTGTAATATTTGCATTTAATATATATTATATATACTGTTAATTGTTTTTATTTGACCTTTCTTTGACCAGAATCTCCCATTAAGATTCAAAATTTCTTGAACAAGAGAGACCCGGCCAAGGTACGTAGCAGCCAATCACAACATATTAAAATGTAACAAATACAACAAATACAACAAAAATCCACAATAAAACATAGTGGCCTCTAAAGAAAAACAAGCACATCTCCATCACCACATTCTTTATGATGCCTTTATATTGGTGGTGCTTAGTAGGAAAATGCCATTTTCCCCAGATCAGTTAAAACCCGAGGTACATTAAAAACTTGGGGGAGCATAGGTGACACAGAGAAGGGTACAGAGGTAGGCTGGAAGTTTAACCAAAAATAGCTTTACAGATGAAAATATACCACTGCTGTTGTCTGTGAGTGGTCAGTGATGTGCAACCCTAAAAAATCATAAAGAATGAAGTAGTGAGTGAGTGACTTAGCATTTGTAATGAACAAAGGATATTGCATTTATACATCATAAATGCAGCACCACCTAAAGAATAAGCATGCTTGACATATGCTATCTTGCATGCTTCACAAATGACAGCTTGCTGTGCCAAGTAAATGAGATATTTGTGTATGAGCATCATGCGTTTGTGTGTTTGCATTTGATTAGAGAGAGAAAATTAGAATATTTCTCATTAAAGAGGATCTTGATGCGACTCTACTGGAGACAGTGGAGCAGGTCGGCATGATTAAGCTGCTTATGAACGCTTGAAAACATGCAAGCACACACAGGAGCGCATTAAAAAAAACAACAACTCCAATTTGGGCATTTCTCTCACCGTGTGCACAAAACACACACACATACACACACAACAGAGTGAACTCTGCCAGCTCCTTGCGGGCTCGCCAGCAGAGTGACCATGTAAAAACTGGCGTTTTGTGACATTTCCAACATGACATTTGTCTGTTGGACCATCTGTGAGGGCCAACTGGCCTGTGTCAACGACAAAACATCTAGCTGCCCGCTGACAACAACACACAGTCATCATATCATAACATGTCGTATTATATACTCTCAAGGCATCTTTTTTCTGTTTTTTGGATGTTATGCAATGATAGAACTGGATTAATAACATACCACAGACAGTCTATGCCCCTTAATTGTTGTTCCATGGTAGCATACAATGGGGACTATGCCTTTGTTCAAACAACCCATTATTCTGGATCCCTACTAGTCAATAAATATCCCACTGAATTGAAAGCCAATTTGTCTGATAGCCTGTTATCCCCAACAGAAGCACCCATTGCTCTGACAATAGGCATTCTCCCTGCAGTTCTAACCAGAACCACAGCCCAACATCTTGGGTTATAAAGGCGTGCATCAACTCACATGATTTTATTCCATCATTGTCAATTTCTCTGCAGCAGTAAAACAAAGGCAAAAGCCCCACGGATTCAGCACCATGGACAGCGCCAACAGGCACTAAACTAACAACTACAGTGAGTGTGTACTCGCGGAGCCATGGCTGTTAGTTTTTGGAATAACGGGCTGTCTGACAAATAGAACATTTTTGAGCCTAATGGGCCATCAGAACAATGGACAGTTCCCGCACAATGTTAGCCAATTACCCGAGCTGTCAGTTCACGCTGAATGTAAAGAAGGAAAATGCACAAAAGCTATTTCTAAGTAGACAAGTTAAGGCTAATGTGGCAATGTAGAAGTCTAAGTTAAAAAACCCTTTCACACAGTCTGTTCAAGGAGGGAGCGTTGTGCCAATATTCCAGCTCGTTTTGTACAAAAGTTACGGACTTGCACAGGGTGGGCTCCAGCAGAGGTAGCACATAGCTGAGACAGAGCTGAATCTACAGTATGTCTGGAGTTACACGATCGGAGGAGGAGGAGGAGGACGGGTCACTCGGTGCTTCACTTCCAGCACTTGTGTGGCGCAGTTATCCCTTTGTGATAAGTCATGTCTAATTTGCGGAGCTAAAGAGAGCCAAACTATTGCATCTCTGTCCAAAATACTCCCACACTTTAGATGATTGTGGCAAGTCTTGCTCTCTGCAGCTTGTGAATCCATGCTCTCAGATGTATGTCATATTGGATCAAAGCATCTGCTAAATTAAATTGAAAATAAAATTGTAAAAAAATAAATAAATAAAAAACAACAAACAAACAAATATGGCGCAGGGGCGAGTCTTTGTTACAGCAGTATTGTGCAATCTCTGTGTAAAAAGGGCTTAAATCTAAGCACAGGCAAAGAAAACGATTAGCTGCCTGTGTGGGAAAACAAGGCGCCACTCTGTATATAAGATTAGCTAACATTGTTAGCGTGGTACAAAGAACAAGAAAACTACTCACTAGTGGTTGGTCCTTGTTAACACAAAAATGTAGACTTAAGTTTGTAACATTTTATCGCTAGCACAGAAAGGGTTAGGGTTAGGTGTCGAGGATTCAGCCTCAGTTTACAGGACACACAATCCACATACGGAGCTATGAGCCAAACCAAGAGTTTTTTTTTTCTTCACTTTTTGTGCCCAGGTACATCAGTTTTTAACACTCTGACCACTTCCTGTAGAGCTGGGTGAGGGAAACATGGCTAACATGTCAACAATCCACAGATATTTCTGCCGCACCAGGACTTTTCACCAATTGCTTCCCTGTTCCCCTTCCCACCGATGCAATTTCACACTATGAACATCAGCACATGAACCTCACAGCCTCAAGTACAAAACAGAGAAGTTTTCTGCAGCAAATAAAAAGACATAAAATGTAAAAACATATATAAATATAACACAAAATTTTCTTTTATTTTGCTTTTTTTGGTCATCATTTTGATGTCTACTCCTTTATGCATTTTTTTTTTTTTTTTGTCAATGTGCAGGTGTTTTTTCTTGTCATGGGGCTGTTTTCCTCAGTTGATCCTTCTTCTTGAGAAGACAGAACTCGGGAGCAGAAACTGCTGTTTCAAAATGCATCAAAGCAACAGCAACAAAACAAATGACACAACAGAGGCGTTTCTCTTCCACACCTCCTGTACTCAATAATTCTTGTCCCTTTTTCTGTCTTCCTCCATAAATCTATTTTACCCTCCTGTCTGCCTGTCATCTGCCTTAATCCCCCTCCACGCCTTCCTCCACCCTCCTCTCCTCTCCTTTCCTACCCTATCTGTCTCTTTTTCCTCCCCTCTCCTGCTCAATTAATCTCTCTCTGTCTTCCTTCCCCCTCTTTCCCTCACCGCTTTGTCAACACAGTCCGCTGACCCGCCCTGACAAGATACAAGCACACACACACAGAGCAGTCCCCACCAGCCCACAGTGACCTTTACATGCTAGATTATGTGGCTAATTGAATCAAAATGATCCAGTGGTGGATGCATCTAGTTTGATCCACTGCTGTGCCACATTTTTTCTGTATTTATGACTGAACAAGAGGGAGGGAAAGGTGGATAACGAAGAGGAGAATTAGCTGAGAAAAGAAAATTTTACCTATCTATCCATCTATGTAATCTGTACACCTATCCATCCCTTCATCCGCTGGCAGACAGTCAGGCGGGGAGGCATTCAGGGACACAAACTCATGCGGCCAGAAAGACAAGCAGACCAGACACACCACCTGACACTTCTTTAGTTCCTGAGAGATGTATTATTGACAAATACATCTCTCACCACACAGGCGTCCCTGACAGGCCTATAGTGAGTGTGAGTGATGTGTGTGTGTGTGTGTGTGTGTTTGTGAGTGTGAAGGCTGGGAGGTTATTCACATAACAACGAGAGTGCAGAGAGAGTGTTCCTGACATATGAGTTCAACTCAACCTACCGTGAAAAATAGTGTTATTTGTGTGACGATGTACTCACATACCTGTCATGCAGCATATTATTCTGCAGTTTTCAGTACATACTGGGTCAGTGGTCACAAAAAAATGTTTTGATGTGCTGAAAAACAACAAGGTTCTTGGCCAGTCTGGCTGTTTTTGCAGGTACTTCATCGTGAAACACATAAATCAACCATGCCACAGGCTAGGTAGGTGATCAACTACTTATTGCACCTTTTTCAGGAGCTATGGTTGTGGGCGTGTTCAGAGCATGAACACGTTAAATCTCCCTACTTAGTATGCAAGAGATCCCAATGTGATTGGTTGTGACAATCGTGGGATATTTAAGAACAGCAGAGAAAAAGAGAAAGAAAACATGGTTTGTGTAAAAAAATAAGCTCACATAGGAAACAAATCAGTCTCTCACGTGAAAGACCTGTACTTGGGGTTTGCTACTAATAACATGTTAACTCTTTCCTCGCCGTTGACGAGATATCTCAAGGCGGTAGGGGATGCTGTGACACATCATCTGACAAAAAAAATTGTCACTCTAAGAAGAAGGGAATCACTGGAATGAGCAGCGGAAGAAGAAGATGGTGTTATCTAGCATGAAAACATCAGTGCTCAGCTGCAGGTCCGTGCGTCAGAAAGCATCACGACCCGGGCACAGAGCGAGGCCGCTCACACCACAGCCCCCCGCGCTCCAGCCCTCCGGGCCTCTCGGACAGTGTGTCAGGCAGGGGTGGGACACACACCTAATATTAACCACACTGGTGACAGTGACATCACACACGTAATATGAAGTGATAATAAACTAAATATGAAAACATGAAGTCAATATTCTGCATAAAATGTTTCTTTCACAAAAACGCTGTTTTCTCCATTTTTGTCTGAAAAGTGGATTTTTTTTATGCAACCAACCAACATTCAGGTGAATGACTGAAAGAATGACTGAAGCTAGAACAAAATGTTTTTTTGTGTCTGAAACTAGAGAGATCTGTTCTTTCTTTTGATATATTCGATGTGAACATATTCATAGAACTGAATATTCTGTGGGTGTTGGAAAATCAGTGAATTTTTTCAGAAATGCTGGCGCTGGCTGGCAACCTTATTTTTAAAAAATGCTGGCTGGGAAAGAGTTAAACTAAGATGGTTAACATGGTAGAGCATGCGCCCCCATGTACTGAGGCTACCAGTCCTCCAGAGTGACCCTGGTTCAATTCCAACCTGTGGCCCTTTGCTGCATATATTCCCCTGTGGCTACCCCATTTCCTGTCTATTTTCAGCTGTCTATCAAAGGTGATGATACCCAAATAACTCAAAGTATATACAGAGTATGCATTTACTATAAAGAGTCGTTTAACCCTCTTGTCTGCCAATCATGTCTAATTGATAAATATAATATTAGTCTGTCTCTTCAGTGGTTGTGTGTTTTACTGGAATACGTTCATGCAAACTTGCCTGCATAAATGAATGTGATTGTGCATGTGATTATAAACAGCACACTGCCACCACTGAGGAAACTAATTAGCACGCGAGCGTCATCTGCAAGCATGTCTGCAGCTGAACAAGCACTGATCATCCAACCAGCATCTCTGAGTGAGTTTGCTGTTAATCACTGCTGTATGGAAGGTGGGATTATTGAACTGATGATACTTGATTTTGGCAGAACGCCGCGTTTCTCACGAGCTGTATGATCAGTGTGAGTGTGACTTAAGGACAGGCAGAGAGGATCTCAGTGGTGTTCTCCATGATGAGCGACTACTGGATTCACACCACTCCCATCAAAGTGGATAGGCTCAACGGCACCTCTGCTCTTCTTCACGGCCTCTCTGTCACAATTGTCTCGCTCTGACAGTCCGCCAGCCTCTCTGTGACCCCTGTCTGTTTCTGTGCACCTGAGCCACCCAATTAAAACATGTCTGACCAAAGAACAGGGGAGGATCAAGAATAAAAAGTGCACTTTTGACCCTAGAAAAATTCTTTTGATGATTTTGTTGCAACAAAAAAAATCAATTAGGCTATCATTTTGTTACATTTTATATTATGCATAGATACAGAAGTACAGCAACACTCAAATAAAACTACAAAAATATTAAACAAACTATGGCACTCAGACAGTGAAGACCAGACCAGTGGAGAATTATTTCAAAATATGGTTGTGCCTAGTTGAAGATTCATAATCTCAGGCGTGCATTCATTAGGCCCTATGTACCTCTAAACTGGCACCAAACTTGCATCTTGAACACTGTACCCAGTTTTGATCGTGCTGTACATCCGTGCCGCAGTACAGAGCTGAGTCTGTCTGTTTACGTAGACAGCTGGTTTGATTGAATCATGTTTTGCTGAACAAATTCCTGTCTAGATCACAGTGACATATCAGGAGTCGCCTCATGTATCTGTTGTGCTTGATGGACTGGGATTCATATACAACCATGTCTCAGAGGCAGCAAGTGAGTCAGATCTGAAAGGGCAGATCTGTGAGAAATGTGTTGGCAAACTACATCATTGTCATCATTGTCAAGTTGGCTGTTCAATTACACCTTCAGCAGATTACTGTGTCCTTTCCCCCTGACTAGAAAGGTTCACTTCTGTTGAAACTTTTACTTCCAGTCAGGAAGAGTGGGACAATGTGCTAATATGAACTTTGTGAGAGCATATTTGATTAAAAAAATCAAATCAAATCTGTGAACTCAATCAATCCGCTTCTGTCAAGTTCCCAACTTGAGGGAGCGGACTGTTCGAGCAGAGCGACAGACAATATGTGCTTCTCTAGTTTGATTTGCATTTTCTTTCCTTTTTTTCTACCAGTCTGCCAGCTCCTTTCGCTGCCCTTTTCCTCCTCTCTCTGTGCCAGCCCGGTGGTTTAATCAGGAAAAGCAGCTGGGGACGGGGAGAGTGGAGCTTGTCTCTAAGCCCGGCTGATTTACTGGGTCCCCAGACCTCCTTTATATCTCACTGGCTAATAGGGCAAGCCTGGCAGCTCCGCATGGGAACAGAAAGGCAGGTGGTAAACAGACAGGCTGGCAAAGTATACAGAGGTAAGAAGCACACAGGATGAGTGACATCAGTGCTGGAAAGAAAAAAAAAACAGAAAGCTGTCCAGAATGACTAAAACATAAGGTACAGACATGGATGGTAGAACTCACCATGTAGACTAGAAGGCCAGTAAAAAAACAAAGGACAATCTTGCTATCAATTTTTAAGATGAGTTCAATATTTAGATATGTTTTGTCACCCAGCCATCCTTCACTGGTTGACCAGGGACTTTAATTTGGTTTGTCTAAAATGGTTCACTTTTTTACCAAAGATATGGTTTTGTGAGATTCTAAAATCAAAAAACACATTTAGACACTACTCAGGTAATTTCTTTTATCCTGTATCAGTCGTCTACATGTGCCTTTTTTATGCCTGCGCAATGCATAATGGTAGTTAGCTCTTGAGTAATAACCATAGAGTGCAAACCCCTTTTCATGTTGCACTGAGGGATAATAAAACTCCACCATGTAGAGTATAATAAAAGATGAACACTATATAGTGGACTACTGAACAGTGTTTTTACAGTAACACAACCAGATGCTGTGTCCCAGCACCAAACTCATTTTATACAGTATTTAGCTGATGAATACCATTTGCGTCATAGTGTGGTGTCCCATTAGTTGTTAGACATGAAATTAATGTAATTTTCTTTTTATACTGACAAAAAAAAAAATAATAATAATGCAATACATGTGAAAATGGACATCTATCGAATTGTGGTGTAACAAAATAATGTTAAATATTTTGGGGGTAATTTTATGCCTTTATTTAGACAGGACAACTGAAGAAAAAGGAAGGGGGTGACATACCTGTCAAGACATTTTATGAACAAACACATTACAAATATCAACAAAAAGTAACATTTGCATTTTGGAACATAAAACAGCTAATTTAAGACACTACTGAGTCCATTAATGCATTTATTTTAAATGCATAACAGGAAATGTTGGCCATGGCTATGATATGCCTAGGTTGCCAAACGTAATTAAATGCAGTATAATTATTCAGTGCCTTTTTAGTGGGTGACAACCTCCCACTTACATGTGTATTGTCTAAAAATAGACCTGAAGCCGTAAGTGTTGAAATATAGGGGCATTTGCTGGGATACCACTAGAAACAATGTTATGTTCTCCAATCTTATAATGCTCTGCAGTTTGGTGAAAGCAACACTAAGTAAATAAAGTAAAAGAAAGTAGCCGAACAAAGTGTGCATACTGTGTGTGTACATACTAAAATAATGTTTCATTTTGTATTTTATCCATTTTGAATAAAACAACATACTGAAAACCTGCTTATAATTAATATGTAGTCTAAAAATCCTAAAAGTCATCAGCTGCAGCGTGTTGTCCTGGTGTTCTTGGTGTCCCCTTTCTTGTTGTTCTTGTCTGTTGCTCATACAGCCAGCCCGTCTGCTGTTTCGAGCCTGTATTGATTATAGGATTATCTAAGAGTAAAGTCTCCTTCAGTTGCACCTGTCCAGCCTCTGCTGTCTGCATTCTGATTCTGGCACTCCACGTGATTACAACCAGAATGTGATGATGTTTTGTCTAAAAGGTGTTTTTTTTGGAAAAGGAACATCTGACTATGACTAACACATTCACACCAGCTACATCTGGAATTAACACATCCTGGATGACTGGATAGTCAAAATACAACTGGAGAGCATTTGAATCTCACTGCACAAACCACCTCGTGGTATCCATGTTCAGTTTACATGTGTTTCCAGTTATTTTCCCTGATTGGATCTTTTAACATGATGATAATGGACTCGGTGCTTGGTTAAGAAGCAGTGGCAGTTGTGCGTAGTGTTGAATACATGGTATTACTGGAATTTAAGCCCATGTTACGTAGAAAGATGTGTCACCATATTGCTGGTGTTTCCATCCTTACTTGAAATTACCATTTTATAGACACGATCAGTGACGTTCTTTGGGTCACAGCTAAAATAAACCTGGCTATCATCTGCATAAAAAGGAAACTTATGCAATTTTATGAGGTTTTCCGATGACAGCATGTAAATGGTGAAGAGAACAGGGCCGAGAACAGAACCCTGAGGAAACCCACAACACAGTCTCCAGGTGGAAGACCTAGCACCAGCAACGTCAATACAAAGACTCCTAGTAAGACAGATCATAGCTTACAGAAAAGTCTGGGTTTCCCGATCATAATTACAACTTGGAAGTCAGAAACCTGTAATTACCATAACTCCTATATGACATGAACGTGGCATCTGTTAAGACCAGATACCTTCAAAATGTATCATTAGTTTTAGCAGTATTTCTAAGTATATTAGTTACAAGGTATATGGATTTGCCTGTAACAAACAGCAAATCTCTGCTCACCTTCAACTTGACTTTTTAATATGACTCTGATATAGCTCTAATACAGTTGCATGAGTTGAACACAACTTTTCCAAGCAGGGAATGGTACAAAATGTAAAAACAAATCAAACTGAGACATTATTGTCAAAAATTGATTGTCAGCAGGATGAGGGCTTTAATGTCAGGTCTTAAGGATGTAATCATCACCAAAGGGAGCCACAGCAGGTAATTTTGCAAATAAAAGGGCAATCAGATTTCAATTTGTAGACCGGAGACACATTTTAATGGCAGGTGTAAACATAACACGCTGCTCAGTATAAACGGGCCACTGCTGACACAGATAAAGTAGCAGGCAGACCTTTTCAGAGAGACGCGACTGGCTGATACACAAGTCAGAGAGACAGAGAGGTGGATAGGGACAGAGCTGTGACAGATTTAGTTTGTCCTCTGCTGTTCAGACTGCTCAAAGGGAGATGAAGATGAATACACAGACAGTCAAAAGACAGACATTCAGTCAGAGACAGAAACCAGTGTTTAAAGAGATTTGTGACACATCAAGAGTGTCACCGCTCCTACACTCTTACAAATAAGAAGGTTCTTTCCGAAGGGATGGGGTTCTACCCAGAACCATTTGTTTCTGAGGCGCTCTTTGTTGAAGAAAAGGGTTCTTTGTATGACTGAAGGTAACATTATGAGCCCTTTTCATCAAAAACACTCTCTTTAAAAGGAAAGAGTTCTTTTGTTTGATTGTTGAAATTCTTGATTAACTTTTTTTTTCAAAGGTTCATCAAGGGTTGTTTGTACCATAATATAAAAGGGTTCTCTGTAGAACCCCCCTGGGTGATTTCTAGATAAAAAGCTTTTGAATATGAAAGGGTTCTTTTTTGAAAGAAAGAGTTCTTCAAGGATTGTTGAAATCCTGGATCAACTTTTTTGTCAAAGGTTTGTCAAAGGTTCTTTGTACCATAGCATAAAAGGGTTCTCAGTTGAACCCCCTGAGTGGGTTCTAGATAAAACCTTTGGAATAAAAAGAGGTTCTCACTAAAACCCCCAATGTGGACTCTAGTTAAAACCTTTGGAATTTAGAAAAGTTCTTGTTAGAATCCCTTGGGGGCAGTTTCTTGTTAACACCAAGAAGGTGGAAAGGTTCTCGATAGAACCCTGAGAGAGGATTCTAGATGAAACCACCATAGAAGGGTTCTCTATAGAACCTCTCATATGGGGTTTTATGGGAAACCTCCTAGTTGTAGGTATAACCTGAGTTCTAGGTAGAACCCTCTAAAACTGTTCGAAGTGGAACCTTTATAAAAGGTTCTACTATGAACCAAAAAGGGTTCTACTGTAAGGACAAACCAAAGAACCCTTTAAGGTTGTAGTTTGCACCTTTATTTCCTTGATGACTGCAGCTGAATCTCTTTTCCTTCTCATCCTCTCTTCTCATCTTTCTCAAGTCACACGTAAGTAAATGTCCATACCTTCACACACACACTTAACTGCAACCACACACACACACACATCACACGTGAGCTCACATGTCACATACACACGTCACACAGGTGCGCACGCGCAGACTCCAAAGTCCATAGTGTCACATTTTGTGCATTAAGTCACACATGCGTGCAGACACACACAAAGAGTCGTAGAGGCGCACACTTATCCTATTGCTCTCACCTCCGACGGTTGCTAAGCAACAGCACATATCCACAGATTGTTTACAGAGCTTGTAACATAGTTCATCTCAAAGGGGCGGCGAGACAGAGACAGATGACACAATCTCCTCAGATGGAGAGATAAAAAGAATAAAAGAGGAAAGGTGGTCCGTCCCCTCGCAGAGAAGTGGGCAGTAACACGATGAGGCTGCTGCTCCCTGGCGTGTGACGTGTTATGAAAGATGAAAGAAATGCTTTGTGATTTAATACTATGCTGCTAAACCAAATACATCTGTCTGGAGCTCTCTTGTGTTTGAAAGGGGACGCTGGTGACAGATTCACTGTTGTGTATGGTCATTGCTTTGATTGACCCCGAGGGCCAAAGAGATAAAAGCACACTTGAACTTTTTCTTTTCAGTGGTAATATGAGTCTCTCCGGTTTGATCTATGGTAGAGATAACCGACACAGTCACACAGTCTCAAGTGGCACCGGTACATTTATTGTGATTTCACACATTAAGGGACCAGCCAGTTATCAGTTAGGAGATTCATTTAACAGTATATCTATGTGTATGCATATGTATGTATGCATACTGTTTTCTCAAGAAGTCAGAATTGATGTTTGAGTGTTTTTATTGCCCTTTACGTGACCTATATGCCAGTATATGGTCCAACAATGGAAAACAAGTTGTTTTGTAGGTATGTGTGGGTATTTTTTATTTGGCCCAATTAAAATGAGATTTTTGTGGCTGTACCAATATCTGGACGTTTCAAGCTAATGCTCTTCCTCAGACTCTGAGCTCGAAATGTCATGCTAATAAAATTGCATAAGGGAGCTTGTCTAGTGTGCAGATCGCTTCTTTCCTTTTTCATTTTGATGTTTTGTGATCCAGCACCCAACCCAGTGGGCCTCGGGGATGTGCGTGTCCTATTCTCATCATACTTTTGTGTACCAATATCTGGCCAATAATATCAGTTGACTGATATATCGGTAAGGCTCTAATTTCTAAAGGTTGGTTTGTCTTTTCCTGTAAAATGATTAAAAACAGCTGATGACTCATCCTGCACTCCGGGCCGTACACTAAATTGCGTCAAATGACACGATTTCTCGCTTATGACGCCACAAGAATACAGTGAACTGAGGCGTTTCTCCCAGTGAACACAGTCGCTCACCAGGAGTTTCCTGATTGAAAGATAGTTTTACTTGTTGCCAAAGTAACAGCTAACCACTACCTGCCATTAGCTTGGTTTGCTGTGACTCAGCCTGGGGTGCTGGGAGCCAAACCCAGCAAGAAAACCACCTCAGTACTGTATTCCCTATCATCAAACTTGCCTCCATTGGTCTCAGAGGTTGTTTGGATCCTGGTCCGGCTGTGTTCACTAGGAGCTATCAGTCTGGGAAGAGTCAGACAGCTTCAGCGCTACTATAAACACCAATCATTGTCCAAGACAAGACCCTCCATTGCTGTCTGTTTTACTGCATAAGCAATAAACACTCCACTAGTGCTTTTCATGGGAAATTTAATGGTTCTGCATCCATTATTCAGTGTTCAGACTGAAAACAGCCCTGTGTTGTTGTTGGTGTGTACAGGTGAAAAGATGAAATACAATCCAGGAAGGTGGATTTGAGTAACAGATCAATGAGTTTCAAAGCTTGTCAGATGCTCGAACACTGCAGAGCAGCATGATTTTACAGCTCCAGAAAGTTATGGCGACAATTATTTTATCCACCCTCCCAACAGTAGGTTAAACACAGGACACAATGCTTTGTTGGCAAAAGTTGGTGTAAATGAAAAGTTAGCTGGTCTCATTAAAAAGGAATGAGTGCGCTACATTTTTATAGGCAGTTATTATCTATCTGAACATTATGTGTTTTCCTTTGACTGAATAACAGTGGAATAATTTATGCTGCATATGCTGCTCTTTCATATTTTGCTGCTAAGCTGGGTTCACAACATGTAGAGATGAGCCACTTATCAGGGTTTTACTAACCTCTGGATTAATCTCTGGATTTCCAGAATATGATCAGAATAGTTTCATCCTCTATACTTTCAGTGGGTCTTGGTGTGGTTTGTCTGACGAGATGTCCAATCTCAATACAAAGTGAACTGAACTAGAACTAAAACAGTAAACGCATCCTTGGTGTGACCTAGTGCTGCACGATTATGGCCAAAATGTTAATCACGATTATTTTTGATCAATATTGAAATCACGATTATTAATCACCATTATTCATTATGTTAGGGAAAACATTTGACTGACATTTTTAGCTGCGCGAATCAAACCGTGTTGCCGCTAAGTTGCATTTTCATGACTGCTTATATCGCGGAGAGCCGCGCCTGACGTGAACCGCGAGCCCGACCTCTCCAAGCGGGCTGCAGTCATGTGGCGCGGGCTGCGGCCCCGAGCCTCGTTTCTGTCCCCCTCTAACAAGCGAGTGTTGTTAGAGCAGAGAGAAAGATGTTTTTAAAAGTCTTTTTATGTTCAGCTCTCAGTACTTTTATATTTTCACACTGAATCTTCATGTTTTTAAATGTAGTTTCTCTCCTCTGTTGGAGTTTTTTACTGCCAGGTGTCTGTTTTATTACACACAGTTGATGTCTGTCGGTCTGTGCTCACTCACGAGAGCCTCCGTTAACTGTTGCTTGCCCTCATGAAGGGCGTGCTGCTCATCTAGTGGGAGGGGCTGAGGACACAGAAAACCAAACCTAACTCAGATGAGACTCAAATATCAACAGTTTTCAGGATCTTTACCTACTGCAGCTTTAATGAAGCCCTAACCTTTCGTTCGCCCCCTGGTGGTTGGCTGACTACCGGTTGAGAAAGTGCTTGATTTGATATGCAGCAGAGCCCGCATTTTAAATGTTAATATCGCCGACAATCATGTTCATTTAATCGTGGCGGCCAAAATCGTGATCGTGATTAAAATTCGATTAATTGTGCAGCCCTAGTGTGACCCCAATCAATAACTCTCCAACTGCCCAACTGCCCTGACTTTTTGATACTGACCATTTCTTTGGGTACAAACTGTATATCAGTTAATTAGTCAACATGCACAGCTGCTGGTCTAACACACAGGCACTGGACTTCAAAAGCTTTACTTCAAAAGGGGAATGGGTTTTGTGTGATTAGTGCTCATTTACAAGTCTGTCAGAACAATTTATAGTCGACTTTTTGAAAATTAAACATGACAAACCTCCTGCTCCATATAATTTTTCTTTTCAAATTCATCGTAAATGCAGTTAGGGATACTAAGATGAGCATGAAAATGAAGTAGGAAAACATAAGTTGTGCATATGAGGTTTACTGCAAAAAGCAAAACCCGCTGAATCTAACTGCTTTTTTAAGTCCATGAGCCACATGCAGCAGATTCAAATGTATTTTTTAAATACTGCAAACACATTAGAAGTCATCTGATACTGTTATTGTGTAACGGGACTTGGTATCAAACCATGAATCTTTGAATCCTAAACAGCTGCATACTTATTAACTACAAATAGTGACTGTTTCTGGGCCATTAAACTCTCTTTTACGCTGACGATTAAAGACTTTATACAGTCTATGGTCAAGACCCAAAATGGGAGAATAATTCAGACCTGTCCTGGATGACCGAGGTAAATTTATGGTGGATGGTTTCACTCACATGACTGTGTTGATTCCTGAAAGCTGCTGGAACATCTGAAGACCACAGCCCACCAGGAGGGCTCGCCGAGTTGGGGGGTAGGTAAGCATCCGCCAGATCACCGGGCCATCTGTAGACACGCAAGCAAAGGCACAGCAGAAATTAATTTCAATCTCAGCATGGCTTCACTGTGAAAACTACCCAGGCATTAAAAGAGTTTCATACCAAAGTAAGCTAGTAATCATAAGAACAAGATATCTGATGCTACACAAGTATGGCCAGTGGAAATGGCTCATAAGAATAGATATTGTAACCAAGCTTCCACTTTTGGTACCTTTACAGTACTTATGACCATATTTGCCATTTATAACTTCTTTTATGATTTAATCTGTTTCTGCATGAAATGGAGGTTGAACTTGATAGGAGGTTTGATTGAAGAAGGGTTAGTTATTTTGTATCTCCCAAAAACTTGTAGTCATATTTTATTGGACATTATGCAGTAGTATTGAGCGTTTTTTATTCTCTGCATGTCTCTCAAAAGTTTTGGTTCACTTATTGAAAATTCTATAAAAGTCACTGAGTCCAAGACATGTCGGATCCTCTCTGTTTTAAAATGACATTATGTGTTGTTGATATATGTAAAATAGATAATAAAAAAAACACACAAGACAAGCATTAATGGAATACTTTGACATTTCTTCCATTGACTTTCTTGCAGAGAGCATAATAATATGATGTTGCTACCACCAGAAGCTGCTTAGCTTAGCTTAGCACAAGACTCCAGGAAGTTCCTCTTCCTGGCCAAGCACATAAACTACCATTAAAGCACAACTAGGTGTTTTTACACTTTGTTTTTTGTAAGGATTAAACAAATAAGAAATTATGTGTTAAGTAGTCAGGTTTTGAGGTGATGGTTGTTACCTTTGGAGAAAAACAGGCTAGCTGTTTCCCCCAGTTTCCAGTCTTTGTGCTAAACTAAGCTTACCGGCTTCTGGCCATACCTTAAAGGGTGATTGTTGAGTCTCATTCCCAGGTTGTCAAATACTGGAGTCTCAAGAATGAGACTCAAAAATCAACTATCCTACTGACCTATGATTGGATGTAGTCTCCTGTCATGGGCTAGATTTTCAAAAGCCTGAAAACACAGCCAGGAGGAGGAGGAGAAGTCAATTGAATTACATTAGGTTATTATGGAATTATTGAACTATTCCTTTAATACCTGTCTCTTATACACATCTAGATGTGTATAAGAGACAGCTACTGCGCAATGAGGTGTTGTGCCAAATCAAAGACCGAAATAAAACCAAACCAAACCAACCTTTCGTTCGCCCAAAATGGGAGAATAATTCAGACCTGTCCTGGATGACCGAGGTAAATTTATGGTGGATGGTTTCACTCACATGACTGTGTTGATTCCTGAAAGCTGCTGGAACATCTGAAGACCACAGCCCACCAGGAGGGCTCGCCGAGTTGGGGGGTAGGTAAGCATCCGCCAGATCACCGGGCCATCTGTAGACACGCAAGCAAAGGCACAGCAGAAATTAATTTCAATCTCAGCATGGCTTCACTGCGAAAACTACCCAGGCATTAAAAGAGTTTCATACCAAAGTAAGCTAGTAATCATAAGAACAAGATATCTGATGCTACACAAGTATGG
>JAJHUR010035029.1:1487-32006 GCA_027495735.1 Lutjanus campechanus | reverse complement strand
ATAAAATATGCAACATTTTCCTTAAAATTCATAGACTTATATAAACATAATCCCTTTCCATCATCACTTCTGACCCACTAGAAGTGTGTGGTAGTGTCTGTATCTGCAGAGATCCTGGCCTCTCCCTTTATTTCCTTATTTTCCTCATTATTTTGTTGTGCTCTGGATGCTTTGCCAACCCAAAGCGTCAGTATTTGACATCCTGGGAAAGAGACTCAGCATTCAGTGATCTTTCTGGTGCGTTCACAAACAGCCTGGACAAAACCTACTGATTCTAACTTTAAGTATAAGATTTAGTATTAAGTATATATGGTGAGAAAATAACTACTGATTTGAGAAATAGTTTTAATTGCTTGGTTTTCAAATCAATAGCCAGACAAATCTTTCATATTAGAGAAAATATAGTTTTTTAGACCTAACATACAGCAGATTGAATGATTTGCAGAGGTAGTTGTTTGTGCAGTATACCAGATGTATTTACATGGCACAAAGCAGGCTGTCACCTGCTCTGCAATGTACTGCTGTGGGCAGGATCGGCAGCAAAATGTATTTCAGACACCTAAGAAATAAGTATCAGTTTAAGTGTACGCTATATTTAAAATAATTTCACTGCTTTGCCTTGCTACCTGATGGGAAACTGCCTTTATTTTTATCCAAATATCACTCTCTCCAAACCAACCAAACTCCATTGCCGAAATCAGCGATTTTACTTTGCAGAACAGAGCAGAGTTGCTGGTCTACCACTGCTTTGATCTGTTAGTTTGTTCTTGTTCTTGTGTGACCATGGTGTCTTAAAATGTCAGTTTGGATTCAGAAGTCACACAAAAGTACAAACAAAGTAATAGATCGAGGCAGCAGTAGACCAACAACTCCTGTTTTCTGTGAGGTGAAATTGAGGTTTTTGCTCAAAGAGTTTGGTTGAGTGAGAGAGAGCGATGTCTACCCGGGTTCTTCTAATAAGGTAAGAGGAACCCAGACAGACACAGGTCATGTCAGTCACACGGCACAAACGGCAATCCTTTCCGGAAGTTGCGATTGCAACAATTAATGCAAACTTGACCGATCATTGTTGCTTCCCGCAGGTTCTCAATGAACTGACTCAATCTTTCTTTCTTTTTTGTTTTTGTCACAGATATTGAAAAGAGCACAGGGTTTTTCATTGTTATTAACATTTATCAATGCATTTCATTTACAAATGAAGCATATTTTGTTAGAATGTTGTAATCCTGAGCCTTTTGGTGAGGTCATTTAGAACAAAGTGCAGTTTTAATCACATTGGAACAAGTTGCCTTCAATTGTATTGAAGTAAATGATACTTTTTTGTCATTTTCACTTGCTCCCACAATTTCATTGCAAAAAAAAAAAAATCCCTAAAAAATGCCAACATGCATCACAATTTTTTAGAAAAGCTGGTGTGAAATCAGGCATCTTAGGCTGTGACAAATCCCAAAAACAGCCCACGAAATCCTGGAGGGACTGAAAAGGGACCATCACCTGCCAAAAGTCTCACACGACAAACACTGGATGAAAGCACTGCTACATAATTCATCGTGTTTAATTCTCCTACACTGCAAAATTATCCCGCTTAAAAAGCAATTTAGTCTGATATCCACTCAAACATATGAATCCAGACTCTCTAAATTGACTTCTAGATTAAGTTTTCATCATATAAGGTGAGGAAATTACACCTGATATAGGAAAATATTTAAATCGGTTGGTTTTCAAAACAACAGCCAAACACATTTTTGAAGAAAATATATATTTTTTTAGACTAAACATACAGTAGATTGAATGATTTGCAGAGGAGGTTGTTTTTCTAATCTGCCAGAGGCGTTCACATGGCACAAAAGGTGCTGTCACCTGCTCTGCATCATCCATCATTTGGTTGAAAGCCTGCTGTCAGTCAGATAGAGCGCGTCTTGTGTACAGGGTACATTTCACCGACATCAAAATAAGGAAGGAGGCTGAGTCGTATAGGTAAATGCCAGTGAGGTTCCTAACCTTTTCAGCGCCGCTGCACTTTGCAGACGTGTGAGTGGTTGCTGTCACTGTGAATGATGGGAATGAAGTTGCTGCAGATCAATAAGCGGAGAGAGGAGGAGATCCTGAGGAGCTTTCAGCCCCGTCTGAGGTTTCCTGTAGGGGGAAAAGATTTACACTCTGATTATTAATCTACTCTGACCTCACCTGTCCGCTGGCTCGCCTCAGCGTTCAGTGTGGGTGGATCAACCGGGCCCACGAGCGTGCGAGCCCCGGCTCTTTGCTGTGATGAATGGGCGATGGCCTGTCGATGGCAGAGGTTAGTAAATGAAGAGCGCCCAGCTGGGGTCGGCTGTTGCAGTCCTGTGAGGAGCCAGACTCAGAGGGCCTCTTGTTTTCGCAGGGCTGATAGTGACCTTTCTTCAGAAGTGTCTGAATCATATGCCTGGCCAGCTGAGAGGGCTCTGCTGAATGACTGCTGTTTACATACAGGGAGGCTTTTGACTGGCGTGTCTGCAGGCCGTTGAAGAGGCAGAGGCCCTCTGCATTTTGTTTTTCGCTGGGGACAAACAACAACATGCAGTTCTGTTTGCAACTGAATATCAAACCTGACACTGCTGCAGTTACATGACAATATTTCCAACATCCATTTGATTAAAGATTTCAACTTAAAGGAGCAATATGTAGCAATTGCATGTCCAAAAAATGAGTATTGCAGTACAAATAGAGAGTTGGAGCCATAGACTGTGTGTTGAATAGGTTGAAGCGAGTTATTTCCACCCGCCCTCTCCTCCCCAGACTCAGTGAAGCTCAGGCAGGCTGCAGGATCACTGCAGGAGCACAAGACGAGCACAACATTGTAATCTGACAATAACAAGCGACGACGAGTGATGAATTATGATGAATATGATGAATTATCATGGTCACTTTATCATTTATTACAGTAAAAATTCCTTACAATCGGGCCGGATTGGGCCAGTCTCTTCCGATTAAGGTTGTTACATGAGGCATTTTTTTCTGATTGGCCTGTTATCCTGATTATTAGTGGAACGTTGGGGTCCATGTAAATGCAGCTCATGATAATAACACTCCAGAGTAAAAGCAGGCGTCTTATCTGGTCAGCAGAACAGACCAAACCGGTCTCTGTCTGTGCATGTGGTTTAGAGGTCTGTTTTGAATACTGGGAATGGGACAAAATATACTTCTGACATTATTTCTTGAGGAATTTCTGACTTAGAAATCAGACCCCCTCAAGGAAATGTTCTTTGTGGGTTTTGATTCAACTTAGCCTGTTGATTAGTTTCACTTCAGTACTTAAAGAGCCCGAGTAAATATGTGTTCTCTCAAAATGCATGGATTTATACTAAACACTGAAAATTTTCCATCAGAAGGGGCAATGGACGGGAGATAAAATGAATAGACCTCAGTATTTCGACAATCCTGGTTACGACCCCGTGTGTCAGTTGGATCATCTGTGTTTGCTGGAAACAAACTGCGACATGCAGTTCTGTTTACAACTGAATATTAAACCTGACAGTGGATGTGCAATTTTCAGTGATAATAACAATCTAGAGTTAAAGTAATCTTGCTGACTGATCAGAAGAACAGACCAAACCAGTCCTTATCTATGCACGTGCATGTGGTTTGGAGGCTTGTTTTGAACATTGGAACTTCTGGTGTCCTTATTCAGCGATACATTGATGTCTGCCTTTATTTCCAAGGGAATTACTGACTGAGAAAGTCCTTTTAGTCCTCCAGGGTGAAGGCTCACTTATGGACATGTTCTTTGTGGTTCTCAGTAACTTGAACACTTGATTCAAGAGCCTGTTGATCAGCTTATTTTCAGTCATTGAACGAGTCTGAGTGTGTGCAGCGTGCAAATGAAGGAGAGCGAGCAGCAGACAGCCGGTACTGCTCACAGTGGAATAGAAACTTCAGCTTAGCAGGGCTGACACTTTCTGGTCAGTTGGTTGGTCATTTTTTTTTTTCTTCTGAGTGACGGTCTATATACTGAACATTTACTGGCTCCAGACTAATTGACAACACGTTTAAGTACCATCACAAATCACTACATCGGCCTCCAGCCTCAGCACAGAAGAGCTGAGAGGATAAAAAGCTTATTTTTGATAGCAACAAGTCTGGATTTTGTTTCACCAGACTGCTTTATCAACGAGGCCCAGACGATAACTTCTCAAGCTCAATGATGGATAAATTCCAGCTGTTCGTGACCCGACAAACTCAAAAGTTGAAAGTTTTGCCATATTTAATGGTGTTTTAGTCTTTACTCCGTAGGTGATCCCGTTGAATTTTGTGCTAGCATGTTGATAATGCAGTTAGACAGGCTGGGACAATGTTGGACTAATGTTGTAATACTGGGGGAGAGTTAAGAGACACTGTGTTAATGTTAAGT
The DNA here is from genome assembly GCA_027495735.1 of Lutjanus campechanus. Taxonomy (NCBI): domain Eukaryota; kingdom Metazoa; phylum Chordata; class Actinopteri; order Lutjaniformes; family Lutjanidae; genus Lutjanus; species Lutjanus campechanus. The sequence goes on along the minus strand of JAJHUR010035029.1, from coordinate 27,616 downwards.
TTCATTTGAAGCCAAGTAAATAGCGACAGTAGTAGGTTTGACGCTGACAACTGTGTTTCATGCAGCTTTTTGCAGAAGTTCACACTGTAGTGTGACCCTCCTTATCGGTGTGTGCGTAAAGCACATGTGTTTGTGTTGCTGCTGTAAGTAAATTGACTTGATAGACATGCCCTGAAGGTAACAACTTTGATCAGCACTCATTTAGGCAGTGTGTTGCACTGTTACAGTGTGTTAAATAATAAACACTGCAGCTTCTCAAGACCAACTGTTGGAAAAGTGAAGGGGTTAACCCCAAAGTAAGCTGAGCAGGGAAGGCTAACATTGAGCTAATGCTAATGGTAGTGTTGCTAGCAGGATAAATCCAACACCCAGTGTCTTCTGTGATTATTTATCTATTTTTCTGTCTTGAAAACAGTTGTTGTTTTTAGCATGTTGTTAGCTGTCCACTGACAATCCCATGATGCTTTGGGTTGAGTCTGTCGGCCAATCAGAGGCTGTGTTCCTGACTTGTGTGTATTATGTGTATTAATAGATCCATGCGATGATCCCAACGTGAGATTGACCCTTTAAGATGAAATTTATGGTGATGGCAGTAATGACCTCAATGACCCCTCATCAAAACAGATCTACTCCTGAGTCATTATGTGTTCTTTCAAAATGCATTGATTTATACAAAAGTGTTTAAAGTTTCCCAGCAAAAGGGGCGGGGGTTTGGGGATCTCCTTGTCTCTAAGATCCTGGTTACAGTCCCGTGTGTCAGTTGGATTATCTGTGTGTTTGCTTATTCATGTGTATGCAGCGGCTTTTCAGTCTCACTTGCCATTCCAACTGAACCACATGCTGAAAATATGATGTTCATGTGATACTCATTCACAACTATATCGACCTTAATTTATCTGGATTATCGTTTATTCTGTACAACCCAAACCTCATCTACCCTATCCTTATAAATTAGCTTTTCAAACTGACACCAGCTTTGATTCCAGCTTTTTTTTTTTTTTTGCACGTGTTGTAAGCTCTTTGTGTCTGTACGTACATTTCTGCCACTTTGGCTAACTGTGAATCCCACAGAGATTTAGGATTTGTGAGGGATTATCTGTCAAACCAGGGCTGAAACAAAGTGTTGGTTCCAGAGGGTTAAACTATCTCTCCCTTTGAAGGCTGTATTTATTTAGAGCCAAAGCTTTGGCATTGAGGCTTTGGAGGGGGAATGAGCAGGTCAAGGTCTTTCTCTTTCTCCCTCTCTCTCTCTCTCTCTCTCTCCCTCTCTCGTGTGTGTGTGTGTTACCCTGTAGTTTGGAATTGGCTCCAGCCCAGTGCTTTTCTCCCCGAGAGGAGTGTAAGAGATGGAGCTGCGACCAGCTGATGGAGGTTTGACTAACTGGGCCGTGATTGGTCTGCAGATATCTCCCCTTTCTCTGCCTTTGAGACGAGATGTCACCCCCAGCGGAGACTGAGACCAGAGAGGCAGACGCGGGGCAATTACAGGACACACAATGTCAGTCTCAGGGGACGTTGATTGTATAGTATAACCAAGATCTCCATCCACATTTAAACTGTCCTCTGTGCTCCGGATACGCAGGGATTTTCACGGACTGGCGGCTCCCTGTTCATCTCTGTGCTTTGTCTCCGTTGTTTGTTATTATGCAAAAAGCACAGTCAATATAAGCATTAACATTCAGAAGTCCTCTCCAGTGTGCAATAGATTATTATTATCAAACAATCCACTGAAAGGGCTCTGCTGTGTGTAATAAATACCCATGATCCTTATCAACGCCGCAGAGACCCCTCGTCTGAGAGAGAGTATTATTTCTTATGATGTAAACAAACACTTGTGCTACGGGCTGCACATTTCTACATCTCTCATCAGGGAACAATATAAGCAGAGAATACGGTGCTGCAAGTTTGACTGTCGCTGAACGCGCCGCAGTCGTATGGTAACGTTATGTTTGTTCTTTTGGTGGAAACTTCCTCATAAATTTTTGATACAGTGAAAGTAAATGTTCTGGGTTTTTTTAATTTTTAAGTATTTGTCAAGTGTGCAGTCAATATGTCAGATCTTTGGTTTGATTTTCAGAGAGATACTGTGCTGTAAACTGTGCCAAGGAGCAGGTTGTATTGTCTCTTCACTGGCTTGTAGCCGAGCAATTGTAATCCCCAAACAAAAAAGAACCCACACTTTTTAGATCAGTGAGTGTCTAATGACATTTGGAGACCTTGTTTGATATTAGAGCTGGTTCATAGAGTCAGATGATGCATCCTTCAAAGCTTTTATTTCATGTTCTTGTTAACTACGAGGGATTGGCACTGATAGCCCTCGTCTTTTTGTCTCCATCATTTATGTACTATAGGGATGGCACAATTTCAATATTAAATCAAAATCGATTGAAAAGAGCTTTCAGTGTTAATAATTGAATTAGAAATGCGGAACTGACAATTTGGCGCATGACCAAAGAAAAAAGCAACACATCAGGGACGACACAGTGTAGCTTAATAGCCGTTAATTTGCTCTAAATACCATACACACCGTCTTTTTAAAGAAGAATTTGAAACTGTAAATGACAGTTGTCAGGACATAAAACCAATGATCTGTTAAATCTTTACAAATCAAGTAGTATATAAATGGCAGAGCCTTCAGCGCTGAAAAAAAAAGTCTAAATCAAATCGAGACCTTAAAATCGAAAGTCAAATTGAATTGTGGCGCCTCTAATGTTTAATACATTCAATATTTCCACTATCCTTGTTCAGGGCTGGTGAGCCACCAGTTTGAAAAAATCTCTGTGCAGCGCTGGTCTCTTCAGCTCTCTGTCGTTGCCTGGGAAGTTCTTGATACCAGTGTTGATCTAACATTGTCTGTTTATTGGATTTTTCAAGCACAGGTTGTGTGTTCATTACTAATACTATTACTAACACACAGGCAAAGTAAGGTGAAGTCCATTTAAAACAGCACACAAGAACAGGTAACACAAGAGTAGAACAAGCAACAAACAAAAAGGGACAATAAAATAATTGGCATTCAAATAATGAATATTAAATGGACAAAATAAAAAACTAGCGGTGGCAACAACTGTGAATGTGATACATCATGAATGGGACCTTATCACATTCTGTCAAGCTCATGAGGTGTACAAGTCAGTTTGCTTTTGCTGGGTTGTCGACCATTTGTCCATCTCACATAAAACAAATGGAAATGCGCTTAAGTTTCTTTCTGTTTGGCAAAGTTTCCATATCGTGATCCATAGTAACATTTTTCTCCAATCCAAGGAAGATAAAGTGCAGCGATCAATCATGCACACTGTGTTCATGTTGTGTTAATGTTTTGCAAAGGTCAGGGGTTACACGGCTTATTTCTATGCAATAAATGAAATAAGTCATCCTCTCCTGGTGATCGCTTTGTTTGAGGTCTTGAATATACAGCAAACAAATTTGAACACAAATATAAATTGCAGACCGCCTGCTGTGCCATCTGACTGACGCTGACAATCCTGCGCACCTCAGTTGTTTAGCGGTTTTTCAGTGAGTATCACCAGGCCTGAAAAAGATTCTAGAGGACATTTTATCCAATTTGTGATATTTTATGTTCAAATCTGTGCTCGTTCTGTATTTCAACCGACTGCAAAATACATTCGTACCTTGGGGACAGCACAGTTAAAGTTGAAGTAGAAATTGAAGGGTTTTGTAGTCGTCAAATAAGTGCAGCGAACAACGGTTGTTCTATTTTTACATCCAGCTCCATTTTCCCTTCTTTTTCCTTGTACCTCTCCTGCTCCAGTAATGTCTTTATCTTATCAGAGAAATACCACTTTTACTTTAAATACTTCTGCTCGGTGCCAAACAATTTGCCGATGTGTTCTCATCCCGGTCTCATCCAGAGGCCGGTCCTGAAAACAGCGGAGGCAGTCAGTCATAATAGCGCCTCATTGTTGGTGCTGTGTTTCGGGAGGAAGTGGAAGCTAAACACTGGGAGATTCTCCATTGTTTGTGTGGAAGCTGATGGAGCCGCATGTCCTTTCACTACTGCTCTGTTTTGTATTCCCAATTTCCGTCCATTGAAACGGGCCGCGGAGGCAAGTGTCCAGCATTGTGCCGATGGGTTGGTGATAAAAACCTGGGTGTCATGCAGAGAGAGAAAGGGTTGTAAATAGATGGGCACATTGTTTTCGCTGGCTAAAAGAGGTTTGGTGGGTGCTTGGGTGGGGGAAGCCCCTGTCTCCACTAGGACTGGGTGATAGAGCAAATATATCCAAATATCAATTAATGTGGAATATAGCAGATGACTATATTGGTGTATTTTCAGTTGCAGTTGATGGGCGGTTACTTTTGAGACAAGCTCAGGTTGCAGCATAATATTTACTTGAATACTGTGGGTTGTGTTTGCTGCTGAAGAAATAAAAAGTCTGTTTTTATGTGATGAAGAGGGGAGTGGATTTTAACTCCTCTCATCTCACTCCCATAAAAATACTTATGTCCCCTCCCAATCCCATGACAGAGTCGGAAAAAAAAAAAATCCTGCCTTGTCCCTGTCCCAGTCTCAGAAAAACGATTCCCATCCCATCTCATTCCCATCAATCTACAGTCCACACATGTCATGCTCTGATCCAGGCACCAGAGCAGACAGGAGAGAATATAAAAAGAGTTAAAAGAGAAAGTGAACGGCTAGCATTGTGCTCAAAATAAAGTAAATAGTTTATTCATATTAGAGCTGTGTTTATATATGAGAAATCAACCTATTGTTATTATGATTCCTGATCACGCCTGCTCCTGTTTACTTTTTCTCCTGTCCCGTCCCACCCCCGTGATGAACATGAAATTGACCTCGATCCCGCAGGAATCCCACAGGAGTGAAACCCTCCAGTTACTACGTTGTTTTCTTGTACTCTTCACTGCAGAGTTGGTCCAGACTGTGAAGCTAATCTTAGCTAGTTAGCAACTAAGAGTCATTGTGATTTTTCCTGTGACAAAAAAAAATCACAAGAGAAAATTTGATCAATCACTTGATTGCATTACTCTGCGCGCAGCTTCCAGCTGGTATTCGGGAAACCTCCAGCTTTTGAAATTGTCTATAGCCTGACTCGCAGCTGCTAGCCGTGCCTACACACAGATTCGACCGGTAATACGCATGCAGCTAGGCCGTTGGTGTGCTAACAAGACATGGAGGAAGTAGTCAGATCCATCACTTAAGTACTAATACCAGAAAATACTCCACTGCAAGTAGAAGGTCTGCATCCTTACAAACACTTTCTTAAGTAAGTGTTACTTCCCCTTGTTTTACTCCTATTTCTGATGTTTTGGGATTAATATTACTGTTACATTAATGTATGTGTTGCAGGTTCGGCAGGTTGTGCTAATTTAAAATACTTCATATGCCGTTGGGAAGTTAAATCAACAGGAGTGTCATCATATGTTTGGACTTGCGTTGTTCGGATACTGATGTCAGCATCGGAAAATGCTTATGATACAGTCTATGAACTGGCACCGGGTATCAGGGGATCAGGGGCCTGCTACATCCAGGAGTGTCCTGGGTAAACCAAATTTTATGATGAGTGGAGGAGAGAAATGCCAGCTTTACCTCAGTATCAACTTGTGTTGCTAAATCTGTGTTATTGTAAATAGGCTGTGGTGAAAAGAAGGTCTCTGGAGTTTGTGTCAGAAGGAGGAATAATCTGGTGGATTGTGTAGTTCCCACTCGGAGTTCCTCCAGGAGTTGGTGGTGTTTTAGCAGAGCGAAGGCCGATCCTGCAAACCTGAATGACTGACTGACCATTGATCATTATAACCTGCTGTATGTATTGTACATAATCTCTGTTCTTGAACTGAGAATACAGAGGTTCTTTTTGTGGGGATCTGCGGTAAAACCCTGAGGAGACTTTCTGAGTTTGCTTTCTTTTGCGATTGTGAACAGGAGTGGACATGTTATATGATTGCAGGGAAAACATAATGGACTCTTGACTGAGTGGACCTAACTTGCTCGTTTTTTCTTAATGCACTGGTACTGGATCAGGACTTGGTATCAGCCAGAATACAATGTTCAAGCATTCAAATTGGTATTGGGAAGGAAAAAATGGTATTGGAACATCTCTAGTTTGCACTAGTGTAAGTTGGATGTTCAAGGCCTTTCTCTGACTACCACAGAACAGCTGATGTAATGTGGTGGGTGGGAATCATGAGAGGCCTCCAGCTTAACGGACCTTAAGAATGTAAGAAATGCAGTGGAAACCCGGAGGTGTTGAGTCTGTCAGTGGGGGAAGTTAGCAGAAGGAAAGGCAGCTTTTAACTGACTGTATTATTATCTTGGTGTAGAACAAAAAAAGACCAAGTTCATCCCCTTACATGCCAAACGCTCACCTCACTTCCTGTTTGACTCCTTTCATCTTGATTAATATCCCAGCACTCTCGCCAAGCAGGAAATTAGTTTTTTGTTTAAGATGACCCCCTGTTGGCCCACTGTGGTTGTTAAGGGCTCCCGGGCGGGCTGGACAGCTGCCAAGGCTGGTCTTCAAAATACTTTGAACGGTTTTAATTTGAAAATTTCTTATTGTCCAAAAAAATGTGATGTGTTGGGACCAGAATTTTCAAAAACAGCTGCAAAGATTAGTCAATAATCAAGCTATTGATTGGACTATTCAATTAATTGTTTCAGATTTTTTTCAAGTAAAAATGTGAAACGTTTGCTGTTTCCAGCTCCTTAAACGTGAGGATTTGCTGCCTTTCTTTGTCATTTCTGATAGTAAGTGAAGTGTCTTTGGGTTTTGGATTATTGGTTGGACAAAAGAAGCAATTTTTGAGATTTTATTTACTGTTTCAAATGGCTTTCCATTGTAAAACCCCAAAAATTCACAGGTAAAAGCAAAGATAGACTGACTGAAAACAACTTAATGGCACATATTTCCATTCAAGCGGCTGTATTATGTTTTTATTCCATTCTTTTTTCCGCTACATATGTTTGGGATGTATGGGTTATTGTTGTAAAATGAGCCATTATTACAACTCATTATCTGGCTAAACTAAGAGTTATTTCATTGGCTCAGTGGAACACTCCAGTCAAAGCATTTCATGAGCTTTTCATTTAGCCTATGTTTTTTGGCAAATATCCTCTTCATCTTTGTCCCATGCTATAGGGCTGGCATTTTGCCATAAGGCAGCAGAAAGCCTTCCACAACAGCTTCGGAGTTTTCCATGTGTTCCGCTGAAAGCTCTGTTTGCTTAGTCTTTATTAAGGGGCTCCTTGAAGGCGTAATCAACCGAAGACTCATAAAGGGGAAGTCATAAAGAAGTCAAGGACCAGCCTCTATTGTCCTGAGAGGACAGGGAAAGTCAATTAGCAAAGTGAGCTGCTGTTTACTTTGTAGAAAAGCAGGGTTACATGGAGCACTAAAAAGGGATAGATCACATTCCCATCAGATGGAAAAAGTGACATATACGCTCACTTAGTGGCTCTTTTTTGTAAACAACCAGCGTGCAGGGCCTTTTAAACCATCTGTGTTAAGCACAAACTAGAAGCACCAGTACTCAGCTCTGTGGAGAGCAGCTGGGTGTGTCGAGGACTGATGGCTATCGCACCGACCTTTGACCTCATTGCTTTTGAAATGCTGGACTAAAACACGAATCTTTGATGTAATCTCAGTTGAGACCTTGAAGCGGACCACACACTCTTCTGTTTCTCAGTGGGTGCCACACCTAATCATCGTCAAATTTTGCTTACATTTTATATTGTCTCGTGTGCATGTGATCACTTTTCCTAAAATGCCTCATTTCACAGCTGCTTTTCTAAAAAATTGTGATGCATGTTGCAATGTTTTAGGCTTTTTTTTTTTTTTTAACTTTATAAAACTGCTCTCAGCGTTCTGAGTAATCTTACCAAAAAAGGCTCAGGATTACTAACCTGATGCGCCAGATGGTTTGTTACACAGAACTATCTGTGAAGTCGTCCTTAAAAACTATTTGGCAAAGGGCAGGCACTTGGCAGGTGATTGGATGAACCATTTTTCAATCATGTCTAACACGGGCTAACTTCAGCTGGTCAGATCTAATTCTTGCCGAAGCCGGTCGGGAAAAGAGCGAACCAGTTCTGATATAACTGATGCTATTGCAGCCTGTGCTAGCTGTTGTTACACCTAAAACCACGCCTGTAGCTGCCAGCAGTCCTTCCCAGGACGCTGAGTGGCTGCACCACTTTCGGTGCGGTCACAAACAGATAACTTAAAGCCTGGCAAGATGGATTCTTGTGTCTCGTGTGGATTCTTGCAAATCCAGCTGCCTGGTAAGGTAACAAGATTACAGCAACAAGCCTTGTGTTCTTTTCAGTACCCATGACAAAGTAAAATAAAAATATATATTAAAAAACAATAAAGCTTTGAGTCAATGCATTGAGACATACATGTATGAATTTTGTGTGGAGAACTGCTGTGATTAGTTGAAATTGCAAGAAGCTACGATGATGATGGTCAGATTTTCCGAAGAGTTGCGGTGATTGGACAAAATTGCAAGGTTGCGTAGAATATATGGGGATTGGTTGAATTTGCATGAATTGTTGTGATTGCGACATCACAACTTCCCGGAGAGATTGCTTTCCCATCAGCAGGAAATAGTGTGTGCAATAATTCATGAGACAATTTGCACATCTTTGCTCCTGTTAGTCCAAAAACAATAACTGGAAAAAGAGCCTCATCACACATTTCCTTGAGGGCTATCACTGTGAAGACATATCCATTCACTGGATGGTTCTCATCTTTTTGCAATGTACCGAGGGAGTTTCTGTCTGTCTCTCCCTCACAAAGACTTGACCACCCTTCTCCCGGGAGCATGTGCAAATGTGGGAAAGCAGCATTTGTGCTGTATTTGCAGCTGGCTCTCTCATTTCAGCAGGACGGGGTGAGAGGGGGCTCGCTCCTACTGTGCCGTTTCTCACATGATCAACTGGCTTCCAGGCCACTTTTATTCCCCCTGGACATGTGAACTTGGTTAGAAAGATGACATTTCACAGAGCTCGAACTTCCAATTCAACACAACTCCTGTGAGTGTTCTCTCCAGGCATTAACAGGGGTTGTCAAGCCACGATAATCTCAACATTTAGACACTTAGTTCATGTTGAAAAATGGAATTTACGCTCGCGGCAGTCTAAATGTCTCTCTGTGTAGCCTTTGGAGATACAGTATATTATATTTAAATAACATATGTGAGCTATACTATATGTGTTTCACTTATGCAGTCATGGTAACAGCTTTAAATAAAGCAGGCCATTTCGTTTTCCACAGTGTGTGTGGGGGGGAACAGGTCCTGATGACACACATTCATGACAGATACATTATCAGAGCTATTCTGGTCCAAGGTTTCTGCAGCTTCCAGACAGCCTGTCTACATGACCACACAGTATCTGCATCAGCAATGACTTCAGACTGCATTATCAATACTAAAGTATATCTTTTTTTTCCTTAACTTGTTTTCTAATGTTAGTCATTAAACAGGCATGTCGTTGGTAAGTACCAGAGGTGGGAGTAAGTCTGTCAAGTCAGACAAAATTCTACAGCAGTTTGCACCTTTAAATCAGTAAAAAAAAACTAACATAGCTTAAACTGAAGGTTAGCCTTCTAGCTAACGTTTGACCAGCTCATAAGGTAGTTAAAAAGACACCCAAATGCCTGTCTTTAACTTCCTTTATATCTTTAATTCCAGATCTATTATTTTTGGTCGAGCCCCCTTCATGACAACTGTCTTGTGTGTTGTCCTCCGTTGGACTGCTGTGTTCTAGCAGGTTGCCTGGATTGCCTCCATTGCATAAATCATAAAAATAAAAGCAAAACAGAACTCCTCAATATCTAGAAAAATACCAACATCCTTTCTAATCACCTGTCTCAAGTCCAAATCAAGTCTCAAGTCATGAGCACCAATTTAAAGTCCAGTAGTCCAGAGTCTTTTATCAGTGTTAGGGAAAAAAGTCTCAAGTCCCCACCAGTACCACCTGGTACTGGTCCATAATCTTGTCAATTAAAATATATTTACTATACTTTGTGTTGTCAGCTACGAGGTTAAATAGTCACAGAATTGGAGTCATGCAGGATTTCCACCATTGCACTCGTAGAAACCTCATCAATAAGGATTATTCAAGTTGAATCAGATAAATTCATTTTATTTCCTTGCTAAGTTATGTTTACATCTATTCTGTTCTTATGAAGGCTACATCTCAAGGATGTTTTGATGGAATTTCTACAAACTTGACACAAACGTCCACTTGGATTCAAGGAAGAATGGATTAGAATGTGGTGGTCAAAGGTCAGAGTCGCTGTGACATCATGTCCATTGTTGCTGTGAACGTGATGTCTCAAAAATGACTTGATGGAATTACTTTAAATTTGGGACAGACAGACAGCCTACTTGAACTCACTTGAACTGATTAGAGTTTGGAGGTCAAAGGTCCTCACATTTTTGGCCATAACTCAAGAATCCATTTTCTAATTATGACAAAATATCACACAAATATCTAATTAGATAAAAATGACTTCACTGTGACATCATAATGTTCAGCTCTCTATCAGTCATCTGTCCTCCTCTGTAAAAATAGTCTCTAAGTAGACTGCATGTTGCTCACTGGAAGTTATTCTAAATTCCTTCAAAGTCTTCACTACTTACATTATGTGAGTCTGGACAGACATGGATGTAAACTGCAACAAGCGACTGGTTGGCAGAGTCATACAACTGTGAGGCTGTTATCCTAGTTGAATTCATGTCTTAAAAGTCAAGGTTATATATTATAGTTTGATGCAGAGAAGGCAGATTCCTTCTCAGCAACAACAGACAGAGAAACTAGATGTTCACTCGCTGCTGTAAACATGTTGTTTTTTTTTCTTTTTTACACATTTCTTCACCAGCTCACATTCCAATACACAAAAACTTCAGCTTGCTTTCATCCGAGAGCTGTGTGCAATAACCTAAAGAAATCCTGTCATGATAACCCACAGTCCTCCGCTGTAGTTACAGTGCATGTACACAATAGCGACCCCGTAGTCCTCTTTGAACAGTGGCGATGGAGGAAAATGAAGATATCAAGTGCCCCAACAGGATGGAGAGTGACAAGAGAGCAGGCCTGAGCATCTGTCTGTGTCAGGATCCAGATTGCAAACACACTTGCAAATCAACACATCCGTTCATGTTTTCCCTCTCTCCGCATCTCGGCGTAGCACACACACTCATTACCACACTCGCAGTGATTACTCTGGAGGGGGATCATTAAATGTTCCCATAAAAACTAACAGAACTTGTTAGAAATACAGCGACTGTACGTTGCTGCTGTTCTGTGCAGGCGCTGCGTGCGTGCTGTCACTCATCTCAGCTGTATTGCCTTCGGCGGTCGCGTGTGACCTACAGTCCAAGAAGGCTAATTACTTCTGACTCCCATGCATCTACGGGCTGAGGTCACACTAAAGGGGGATTTGTTAGAAGTTGCCGTGGAGACGAACAGAAAACGTCAAACCATACGTCTGCCCTGTAATCTCACACCGACTGCGTGTTGCTGGTTTACATGGCGGACATGGAGTGTGGGATTATTGCATAATAATGCCATAATTCGATCAGCAATAATGCGTGTGTTCCATAGAGTTTAAATATTGCGAAAGCTATTCAGTTAAGCAGCTTTCTCATGCAGTGTTATTTCTGCAAAATGTAATTCATTGTGCTGAAAGGGTCGGATCAGCAGCGAGCCAGATTAATCTATGAAGGTCGAGTCAAAATGTATCAACCACTTACTGAAGGTTAAATGTAATCTTACATCATCTGCGCGGCTGCAGCTAATGGTAATTTTTCAGAATTGATTCATCTCTTGATTATTTATTTGATTCGAGTCAAGGCTTTATCTTGATTGTTTGTTTTGTCTGACCAACAGTTCACAACCCAAATTTATTCAATTATAATATGTGAAAATTAAGCAAATACCTCACATTTGAGAAGCAAATGTTTGGTCTTTGCTTTTGATGAACGACTCAAACTATTAAGTGATTGTGGAAATTGTTGGGAATTTATTTTCTCTGAATCAGCTAATCAAATAATGGAATAATCATTCAACTGTTACAGCATTAGTTATCTGCTTGTGTGTGCATGAGGAATGTAAAAAAAAACAAAAACCCAGACAGCTCCTTTTCAGTATAATTCTGCTCTTCTGAACATGCGACAAAGCACATTCTCGTTATTTTTCTCAAACCCTGCTTCGTCTGTCCGTCACATTCTTGTGAACGTGATATCTCAAGAGAGCTTTGACGGAGTTTCTCCAAACCTGGCACAAACGTCCACTAGGACTCAAGGATGAAATAATTACAATTCTGAGGTCAAAGGTCAACACTTTTTTTTGTGGCCATACCTCAAGAATTCATCTGCAAAATCTGACAAAATATCACAAAAATATCTAAGAGGATAAAACGATGAGCTGATGACATTTTTTAACTTCACTGTGACATCATGGTGCTCTGCAAAAACACTTGTAGCTCTTTATCAGTCTGCTGTTAAAAATAGTCTCTAAATGAAGCCAGCACGTCAGCAACTAAATTAAATTATGGGATAATCATACAACTGTTACAGCACAGTCGTCTGCTTGTGTGCGCATGAGAGAAAACTTGGTTGTGTGCTCCGTTTCGTGTGTACAACTCTGCTGTTCTAAAAATACGACAAAACACGTTTTAATCATTTTTTTCTCAAGCCCTGCCTCCAGCTTCTGCCCCAACTGGATGAAATAATCCTCTTTCCTATGAAGAAAAAGAAAAAGAACGACAGCGTTCCCCGCAGTACAAGGGGGAACAGACAAGCTCCATTAATCAGAACGATGAAGGCGGAGACGTACGCTGGTTGCTTGTCCTCTTGACGTTACCTGCTACTTAATAAAGGATTTCTTAAAGCAGTTTTAGGAGGATTAAAGCACTACTACCTACAACAGAGCTTAATTGTCCTACATGTAGCTACAGTTTGGCTCATGTTGGCCCATATTATCTCGGACTGTGTTTAAGGGATATAATGTAGGGGTGTAGAGAGATGAGTGAGGCATGATAGCAGTGAGTATGAGTGTTAGAGAGACAGACAGCCAGAGTGTGTATAATTACCTTGTCTGAAGCCGCTGCCAGCTTGGTGTATGGAACGCGGCACAACCAACTCTCAACCCCCTCCTTATCCCTAATTGGTCCATTTCCAAGGCACGAGGGCAGGGCTGCGCTGAAAGCTTTGATCATGGAGACCACACCAGTGTCGATATGTCCCTACCTGAGTGCTCTTGTAGTGGCTGTGCCTGGCAGGGGATTGAGCCATACTAAACCCGCTGAGTGTCTGTCTGTCTGTCTGTCTCGCGCTCTGGCCTCCCCGCGGCTCCGCATACCTGAATCTGAACCCTAATTACCTGGCAGTTACTACATTCCTCAAACACGCCTACGCAAACTCACACTCGCACACATTGCACATGCTCTTTAACAAAAGCAGCGCCGGCATGTCGTAGGTGCGCTTTTGTCTTGTGTGGTTTCGCCGCCCGTAATATTATAAGCGTTTACAAAAACATTTAATGGTTCCAGCACATTCCAACACCAATGCTAATCAGTGTGGGAAGCTGTGTGTTGTGTGTGCAAGTATCTCCCTGCATCTGAACACGAGGACATAAGTCTCCCAAGCTGACACTACAGTAATTGAGGGTCGTGTTGGGATATGTGTTGGTGTCAGGTGCTTAGTTAAAGGTGCTATGTGGAATTTTAAGAAAATTCTTCTTTATTGTTTAAAGCATTATGATACCAGTGCCCTTAAAGGGACACTGATACCAATAGAGTAATCAGTTTGCTCAAAGCTTTTTTTTTACCCTTCTTCATTTGATACCCATCACATGAATGGTTTTCTTAAAATAACCCGCTGCTTTTTATGCATTTCTTTTCATCAAACGCCACAGGCATGAAGTATGGCTGTACTTTCAAATGTTTCGCTGGCTGTAAACACACCACACTCAGTGGCATCATGTTGGTAGAGTTAGGTAGGCCAAAGTAAAGTCAGACCTGTGTTGTGGTGGGTGCCGGTCAGCAGACTCCATTTCTAGTGGGGAGCTGAGCTCTAGGGGACCTGAACTTAATGCCACATCCTTTGGATTTTCCTGGAAAAACTGTCCCACGTCCTCTACGTAGAAGTCAGTCCACAGACTATTATATGCAACCAAGAAAGTTGGGGAATGTCTCATTTTGTTAAGCTGCATTAAAACCATTTCACTTATTGGTAATACAAAGCAATTGCATGTAAATTGCGCCGCATATTATCTTTAAACTGAAAAGTGTCATGTAGGCCTGGATACTATAGCTGAAAAGTCTATCATGATAGTGAAGTCTCATATTGGTAGATATTGATAATTATCCATTATGTGGCTTGTGACTTGTTGTGTACTTCAAAGGATGGGAGCAGCTAAGGTCATAAAATAAGTTTGTCGTATTACCAGTCTTGGTAGGGAAGGTATTCCTGCAGTTCACACACAATGGTAGACTGATAGTCGTCGTTCATCCAGTGCGAGCAGGCTCAGCATGATGCCTCCCTCTCCGGCAACACTTTCCAGCTCCTCCACCTCAGCAGTTTTACTCTGAGCTCCCTCCAAACGTCTGAGTCCCTCACCCTCATGTATAACTCCATGCTGTTTCTCATGTGTCAGTGGGGCAACTGAACAACAAAGATTGGCTGTTTTTGTGTCACTTGTAGATATCATTGGTTGTTTTTGGGTCAGGGTAAGAGCGCACGTGGGGTTTGTCTGCAAAATGATTGGCTGTTTGGTCGTCATCCATAGCTTGCGTCATTATCAAGGGATACACTGGGGCAAATGTGTTTTGTGCTTTCATGGTTGCATTTAATCCATTTAAGTGAAACTATCGAACATTTGATCAAACTATTAAATTTTTGCTACTGATGACATGTCTATCACCAATAGATATCATTTGATTGCCCAGGCATAGGTTCATACCAGCCTTATTTGGTCCGCTTGAACTGAACCCTGGAGCGTTTACCCCCTTGGTACGGTTTGTTTGGGCTGGTTTAAACACCATGCTCAAACAACAGCTGTCTGGTCACGTCAGAGGGGTGGTCTCGGACTGCTGTCGAATGATCCCTGGACTGGTTCATTTCTGGTGGCTTCTGTGATTGGTTATAACACCATTAAAACCAATCTAAGGCAACAGAGGACAGTAAAGTATAAAGTTAAATAGATATCAAATACAGAATTAGGCATAGGCCCCATTATGTTCTCATCTTCTTCACTGTACTGCGTTTTCTCTGAGAAAAGGTTAAGCTGACTGTAGCAGTTCTGTCCAAATGGGCTGCAGCCAGCGAGTCAAGCTCGTCATTAGTGGATCAATCTAGACATGCTCAGTATGGAGGGCCGGAGTTCATCACGCTAATTGCAGCTTTTTGACCTCTGTACATGTTAGAGTTAATTGTTCTATTCATTACATGTTGATTGCTCGACACACTGCTCCATGCAGAGATGAATAGGGTCTCCACTGTGACTGCGAAGGCTGTCCCAGAACCCCTTTTTGGCCTTCAAGTCTGAATCCCACATCATTAAAGCTTCAGTAGGGGGTTGGAGTCCTGTGGCTTCTGCAGAGAAAAGTCTGGTCAAGTTTGTTTTTGTTTGGGTTAACCTTGCGACACATTGTTCAGTTCGCCCATTCTAAGCTTACGTAAAATACACAATAAAAGTGGACTCCGGAGACAATGAATTATGCTGTATAAACTGGGAATTTATGTAGAAAGAGGATAACTGTTGTGGGGCCTCATTACAGAACCTTCCTAAGTCTGAAATCCTATTTTACCTCAGTTTAGGATTACATTTAGGAGTTTTGGTATTACAGAAACCTGTTTCCTTATTGCATTTATGAATTGAGCAATTACAGAACAGTCTTAAAGTTAATGAAATTAGGATTTCTAAGTCATGATGACATAGACCCTTTCCTAAATTCAAAATAACTGTCAGAAATGACAACACCACACTCGTGAGGTCTGTATGGAAATAACAATGAAGAGACTGTAGAGAACAACATGAACACAAAATATTATGATTGGAAGGCTGCTCAAAGCCTATGATGACACTTTAAATTTCCCACATCATGTATTAATGGCTATATATTGACTGCCAAGATGACTTGAATTTAATTTTGAATTTGATCAACGTGCTCCATCCGTTCAAATCCTTAAAAACTTCCCCAAAAGGTGGTGTTTCCACTCCTCAAATGAATTCCTCTGACTTGTCAAAGCTAAAAGTGAACACCTGTCTTTTCTTGTCCGTTCACAAGCTGGCCAGTGACAAGAGAAGTGAGACAGCTGTTGTCATGGATACAGGCATGACAGGACGAATACAGATTGATGATTCAAGTTTACAGGTCTAGTGAGGAGTTCCTAAGATAAGATATGAGGTCTGAGATAGGACAGGACGCAGTCATGAGTTTAGGAATTGCTTCTGTAAGAGGAAGACAGGATTTTGTCAAACTTACAAACTTAAGATGGGACAAGCACTTGGGAAGTTTTTTTCTGTAATGTGGCCCCTGGTGTGCATCCACCTCGGTGCAAGCTGGGTTGGAGTCACAAAATAACCAAACATGAGCAAATGCAAGAAAATGGACCAGCACTGCACTCGTGCCTCAATATTCTGCCCTCTGATTATATCTATACATTTATATGGATGCTTTTGTGTTCTGGGATACTCATGAAGCCATCTAAGGTCGCCCTTTGTGAACGTCTGAGATGTGCGCTCTTGGTGCTGCTTCATCTGCTGTGGGTGAACCGCAAAACCACAATCTTCATGTCAGCAGCTCTTGCACCCAATTCGGTGCCAAACCGACCCCTGTTTACTTTAATAGTCCTTGAGAATTCTCTCGAAAAGTTTTCTCCCAGGCAAATCTTGGATCTTGGAAATGCATAGTGTCTTCTCTGGTCCCACAACATTTTTTTTTTTTTTAACACATGATGGAGTTGGCCTTCGGGGGGCCTGGCGCCATCGTCCAAGGATCTTAGATCATTCCAACCTCAGTTTAGTCTTTGAGTTCATGTTACACAGTCAGCGAGAGTCTTGGCTTGTGCTGAATGTGTGAACAAAGTCATCAGAGGGCTCATCTTAGTTATATTTGGCCTCATTTGTAAACGGAGCCGTCTGAAATCTTGTCTTCAATGCGACTGGCCTGATGTGACTTTTACTGAAAAGCACTAGTTTATGTAACCAGTCAAGTGACAGACTTCTAGCACTCTAGCTTTGTTTAAAGAGGATTATGGTAAATCCATATTTATTTCGCAATGGGAGGTTTTGAAAAAATATTACAACTGTAAAAGCTTATTATGAACATTTGAATATTCCAGTTTATATCCTGGAATAGAAGGAGAGCTGAAACAGAGGATGTTGCTGCGAGCAGCTTTGCATGACTCAACACTTGTCCTTTTGAATATTTCTCCAAGGCAAGAGTCCCCTGCATGGCAACAGCAGACTGATAATCTGCCCCTAACGTGCAGTGGTCGTGGCCTTTGGTTGCAGGGGAAGTGTCGTTAATCCGGTAAATCACCTCTCCACTATGAATCCACGCAACACAGGGCTGATGTCACACACAAAAGCCAAACAATGAACTGGCCGACTGACAGCTCGCCGTCCAAGCCTGAGCGGAGGGGGTCATGCATCAGGAATTTTCTCTGCTCCACCAAACATCCTCACCCAGTTTTACCCCATTCTCACTTACTCACAGACAGGGAAGACAAACTGAAATACAAATAGACAGACTTGGCAGACCCGTCAAGCCAACAGAGGGAAAGAGATAAAGACAGGCAGTCGGTCAGACGGGCAGACAAACAGGCAGCTTTAGACAGATAGAAAAAAAAAATAGCAGATAGAAAGAAAAGCCAGCAGAGACAGAGCTGGAGTGACAGACAGAGAAGTAAAATACGTGATGGGAATCTTTACACTGTCTGTATAGTCATTAATCTTTTTTTCATTTGAGACTTTTTAAAGAGGCATTACAATTCCACTATCACACCCAAACCCATGACATATTTATAAAAATCTGTTTTCATCTGCATCTACAAAGTTTCAGCCTTCACTGTGAGGCAATTACACTCATTACGTACGCTCCAAAACAACTAAAAGTTGAATAATTAATTTAAGAACCATTAGATCATGAGCCGGTTCATAAACCGTGTAAGGATGATCGCTGAGGTTTGAAGATGTAGTGACTCGGTGAAGTGCTTTACTACGGGGGGGGGGGGGTTTGAACTGTAGCGTGGAAATTGAGCGCCTTGCATGAATTTGTCTCTTCAAAGATGCATCACCTGATTTAAAAACCTTTTTCCCAGAGGGGGGGCGGGGGCATGTAGCACAGTGTAGGCGCAGGCTTTTTAGCCTCCTCATTTCAAATCTCCATATGGCAGCAAGTGTGACCACTTAAGGGAACGTATGCTGTGAAGTGCAGCATGGGAACGCTTGGCATCGAGCGTCTCCCAGGCGGACTGTATTGTGATATGAGTCTTTGTTGTGGTCACTTTGCCATGTCCGTGGCCTGGAGAATAAATTGTTTCTTTCCCCTCAGATGAAAATGCACTGTCAGTCCTGAACAATGGGCCGCAGAAGTGGGCTTCTTCTCCCAGCAGCCCCCGCAGCCCTGATCCCCTGTCCCACTCCATTTATGGAACAGCTGAGTCCTAGTTAGCCCACCTACCTCTCTTTAACTGCAACCTGGGGCTGGGTACTGAATGACAAGACTTTTATGGCAACTGACCAAATTGCTTCAGTACTATCAAGTTTTGGTGTTAGTGCATCCCACCCCGAAAGCAAGTGGGCCCTCACTCTACCCAGGGTTGGTAAAAAACTGACTTCACTGACTCCACTGGCAGCCACACTTAGGCATCTTCGGGAAGTAGACTACAATGCAGCAGTGGAAGTTGAGGGCAGTGATTATGTGCGGAGACGGTCTTCATTGTCATGCAGGAATCCCACAGCCTGGGCTTATAGCGATTGTTATGTAAAGTGGCCATTCATATTTTACAATCTGCCTGGAATGGAGGATCTAGTTTGGGCTTTGTGTTGAAATGATATAGAGGAGAGGAAAGGAAGACATGTCTGTAAATATGTTGTTACTGTGCTGCTCTCGTCTTGTTTTTTTTGTTTTTTTATCCTCTGAGTACAACACGCCTGCACACACACACCAAACGCATATACAAACCATCACTTCCTCCTTTTTTTCCCCACCATCAGCTGTATATTTCTGTAGAACAAAGGAGTGCATTCCCTCCTCTTCAGCCGATACACGTGGGGCAGACGCACCATCTTATTTCTTAAATATGTTTGTGTAGAAATCAAAGCCGCTCACCGTTTCCGTCATCATTACCCTGCAAAATCACAACAGAGTGGCACAGAGCTCAAGTGTTCTTATTGTTGATTAGCATGAGGCTTCTCCTGTAATCCTAATCAGGGTATTGATGATGAACCCACTTCACTTGGGAAAAGAGGCTGGGGAGGCTTTTGTTATGAAATGGCATTACGTCCTCAGAGGCTGAGACTCAGATGTCACCGCTTATACCAGTCACACGAGTGATGCTGTTTATACAATCGGAGGGGACAGATTTAGAGAATTTCCCAGACTGACTCACTCTCTGTGGTAGTAGCTGTGGTTGCTTTTAAAGTGGTAGCTTGCGAGATGTGTGTCGTACTGCCTCAACTCAATTAAAGTTCCATCAGGACTATTTTTTTTTCTCTAGGTGCTGCTATTTTCTTTGTCTCCTCCTTTTAGCCAATGATAGCTACTGCTGCTGATGTTAGCTTCAGTCAGTTGTGCTGACAGATAATTGTATTTGGAGAAGGTAAAGGATAGTGGTGGTAAACACAACAGTGACTCCTGGATTTTCTGAGGCTTTTTTGGGATTGTTACGGCCATAAATGCCTGAATTCGGCAGCTTGTATAAAAGCTGATGAAATTATGCATGTTGTAATGTTTTAGGAATTTTTTGCCATAAAATTACAGGAGCAAGTGAAGATTGCAAAAAAAAAAAAAGTTGGTAAAAGGACTCAGGATTACAAATATTTGAACAAAAATGCTTTATTTGCAAATGAAGAAGTGCACCTTGGGAATATTCATTGAGACGTCTATGTATGACTATTGCACTGGGGACTGCTCTGATTGGTGGAACAGGTTTGGTCAAATTTGCAAAAAAGTTGCAGCGGTTGGTTGAATTTGCGTTGACTGTTGCAATCGTCCACATGAAGAGAGTAAACCGGACCAAAAGAAAAAAAAGATTTTCGTCATCAAATGTAAAAAAAGTTGCACTGCTCTCCCCTGAAAGGAGGGCCTGGTTTTCATTTTCCCCCAACCCAGCATTAGATGCTTGTTGTTGCTTGAACTAGCTGAGATGGCTTCATAAATTGCTTTAAGGAGTCCCCCTACAACATAAACTCAAGTTAAGACACAACACTACTGTATGTAGCCATGCACACACTCCTAGATGACAAATAAGTTGTTTACACAGTCAGAATCTCTGCAAGACATTTTAAAATGTACTATCAAACACAACACAGTCACTCTATATGAGGCTTTACAACAATACAGTTTTCTATTCAGGTAAATAGCACCGCAGGAATAGACACATTCATCCACCTTATGTGCTGTAAACAGTTTAAGTAGCTCCACAGGCAGTGCAAACTTCCTTCTTGGCTTTTTATCACCACCTAAACCTAAGGCTGTAAGACACGTATACTATCCCAGAACACACATCACATGTAGTTTCATGCCATTATGTTTCACATTCCATTTTAAAATTGTATTAAATGCATGCAGCTCTCAGCAGTAGACAGAATTACTTGATAAAATGTAGGTTTTGTGCAATGTATTGCATCTGGTTTCCCAAACATCCTTCTGTTGTTTCAGAATTTAGACATGTAAAATTCATATTTCTTAGATAAAACCCTCCCACACCTACTGTCTAAAACAAAAACTTAATGTTTAAATCAACAAGCTAAATCACTATATTAGAAAAAGAAACGACCAAAATGAACAGTTATTTTCTATCAAAAAATCCACAAGTTTTTACCAAGTGTCCCTGGTGGATACTTTGCTGCCTGTGCGCTCCTCCCCTCTGAGGAAGCGGCACGTTTTTTTGTTCTGGCTGCTTTGTAATGGCTGTCTCATCACTGCCTTGTCATGCCTGCTGTGAAACAGGCCTTTACTCTAAGATGCACATCACTGCGACTGCTGCGTGAGGAAGCAGACATGCATCTCAGTACCAGTTAGTATCTCACTAGGCCACAGGGGTCTCTAAATTCATTTTACGTAATCTACTCAATATCTACGAGGCTCTGAGCTTGTCAGAATGAGTCTGATGAGACGAGTGCGGCATAACGTCCGTTTTCCTCTCCGGGAGTTTGCTGGTGTATTGCAGACTGAATTGGGAGATGATTACAAGATGAAATTATATTAGTGTCTCCTTCACTCGTTTCCTCCCGTCTCTAAAGTGGTGAAAAGGGGATCTTTTTAATAGAAGATATTTGGTGAAGCTCGGCCGCCTAAATTGTAGCATATTTAATAAATGGACCCTATTTTGTAACATTGTGCAGGAGTTCTTTTTCTTCTGTATCCCCTGTATCAGTGTTATAAATCTGATCATGTTCAGCATCTCGGCCTCTCCCCGCCTCTGTTGTCCAGTGGCTGATTAAAGGCCGTGTGGGCTCTTGCCAAGGACACTTCTTATCAAGTCAGCACTCTGGCCCTCCAGGAGCTGGAAACAGCCCTGGGATGTAAAACACACGCTGAAGTGTGACCATGCTTTTTTTCATTGTGGCTCTCTGACTGTGTTGTGCAAGTTCACACTTCACATGAGCTCGCTCAAAGTTCAGTTCAGAGATTAAAATGAGCTTGTTCACGTTAGGGCTGGATGATATACTGATATATCAATATCATTCATTTCAGAACAACACTAAAAATATATTATAAAGATATTTGACATGTTTGTGAAATATTTCTTCCATATTGTTACCTCCTCTGGCGGTGTTTACCTCATGTTACAGAATGTTTTCTTTTATTTCATTTATTCAGTGATACATGTGAGGGTTTATATACTACAAATAAATCACATATTAAAAGAAATTGCACCATGTCAACACAGAATACATGCCTACACACAGTATGTTTCATGCTTACTACATACATAAAGTAAAATGTGGATACATGGAGATAACAGAAAATAAAAAACGGGCCTACCACAAACATACAAAGAATAATAACAAGCCTAGCCTGGAACTTGAATATGGTAGACCTATAAAAATGTTTGCGCAAAGGACATAGTTTGTTTAAAAAATATGCTAAAAGTCTAAGCATAAAATAATTGCAGGCTAGAGTGAAACCTTTTGTAAAAAAAAAACAAAAACAAAAAATAGATAAGTAAACAACTAAATAAATAATTGTTGTATATTATAATTTAAATGA
Organism: Lutjanus campechanus; assembly: GCA_027495735.1. Lineage (NCBI taxonomy): Eukaryota > Metazoa > Chordata > Actinopteri > Lutjaniformes > Lutjanidae > Lutjanus > Lutjanus campechanus. The sequence goes on along the minus strand of JAJHUR010035029.1, from coordinate 5,183 downwards.
ATGAATATGAAAACTTTATACGGACCCCTCAGCAGAATGCCACGGACTCTTGGGGGTCCCCGGACCTCCATTTGAGAACCTCTGGTCATACACTTAATCAGAAAATGTTTTGAGGCTTCATCCCGCCAACGTTTCTGACCATATTTGCGTGCTCTCTTTAGCGCTCTCTCTCTCTCTCTGTCTCTCTCTCTGTGCTGCGAGTCTGCATCACACTTTTTTATCAGTTGAGGAACATTGTTCATTCCCAAGAGACCAAATTACGCACACGCTCATGCAACTGATCTGCTCGGTTCACCAAAAACAGAAGCGCATGAAATCAATGTAGCAATGGGCTCTGAGCTCTGTGGGTGTATGCATTCACCCAGTTTGATATCTGTCATCCCAGAATCCTCCTCACTCCTCCAGCACCTAGCAGACATCCACACTCACATGGCTGCTCCTTTGCCACATTAACACTCCACCTGCACTTTAGCCTCCAGTGTAAACAAGTTACAACACTGGGATGCTGTTAAGCCTCTTCATATTTGGACGTCCCCTGTGACAACTTCTGTATTGGGTATTCTCTCCTCTCTGAAAGGGAGCATGAAGCCTGGGTATTTATGTTGACAGTCCCCACAGCCCCGAGTGAAGCCCCCCACCGAACCCCATTCACAACCAGCTCATTATGGGATGTCAAGTCTGGCATCCGTCCTCTTTTCCAAGCTGTGGAAGTGTGTATTTTTTTTTTTTTTGACTGTAATAGGTTGCCAAGGCAACATGTAGGAGCACCGCTGAGAGTTTTTGGTGGTGCGCTCTCCTGTGATCCTGTGGACAATGAGCCCAGTGACAGGCATCGCTGACATGCCTGCTGCAGTAATCATAATGACGGAGATCAGGTCTTGCTCCTCGGTTAGGGCTTTCTAGGTGTCACTTATTGACAGGCAGGAGGTGACTTGGGCCCGGCGCTATTATTCCCCCAACTGTTTCAAGCTTTCCACCTTGCATGTCACACCTCAGGATTGGAAAGCTGGGGTGCAAGCCAAAGCTAAAGAAGTAGGTCACTATGTATTGAAAGAGCGACTGTGTGGAAGCGTATATAGCGGCAGTATGTTCTCTAACGCTTTTCTGCTAAATACCAGGCCCTCGGAGGAATGCATTACTATAGATGAGGACCCACGGTCATCCAATCCTGAAGGGGTGGATTCAGGCATGTCCTGTAGGAATATCCTGACTCAGCCAATCCTGGCATGCCCGCAGGCGCTCAGCTGCTAATGTGCTCCTAACCGCGTGTCACGTATCTGCCTACTGAAGGTCAGAGGTCGAGTGGGATCGTTCATCTGGTCTCCACAGAGGCGGAAAAGGCCGCGGCAAGAGGGGAAGTGTGGCTTGTGCATGATCCACATATGCAGGAAGTGATCATTAATACACTGTAAAAATGAACTTACGACTTTAAACTTAAAGTTAGTGTTGAAATTTTGAGCCGACTGAATTTGAAAAGACAAGTTGAGGTGATTTTCTAGACAAATAAACTTTGTTAATCGGGTTTTACATGATGAAATATGTTCAGTAAGCTTCAGATATTAAGTTGAACCAACAGCTGTTCAGTCACGCTGACAAACATTTCAAACAAATTTGATTTCCTTTCGCATTTTCTTAGTTTGATAAGTTTTCATTTCAGACGAACACCTTAAATTTATTTTTAAGGAAGAAGGGACTGAATTTCAAACAAACCTTCTATTTTCATTATTGTGGAAAAAAACATGAATTATCTGAAAGTGTATCAGAGACATGTTGCGAGTTTTCACCTAGAGCTGCAACAGTTAATTGGTTAATGGATTATTAAATACCTACCAATTATTTTTATACTTTATTAATCACTTGGAGCAAAACACAGTCAAAATTCTCTGATTTCAGCTTCTTAAATGTGAATATAATTTGGTTTCTTTACTCCTCTATGATCCTAAACTAAACATCTTTGGGTTGCGGGAAACAGTGATTGACATTTTCCACCATTTTCTGACATTTATAGACTAAAAAACTAATTAATTAGTCAAGAAAGTAATCAACACATTAATTGACAATGAAAATAATCATCTTCAGCCCTATGTTCATCATATAGGTTGTCTTCAAACTATAAAAAAGAAGGGTCTCAGGAGCGTTTTAATTCTCAAACAATGCATGCTGGGAAGTCTGTTAATATGCAGATAATGTTACTTTAGAGACTTCTTCAGAAAATTAATTAAGAGTTGAATGAACTCTGTACAGCACATTCATTCCACTCAAGACTTGAGAACTTACAAAAACTAGTTCTTCTAACTCAGTGTTCTGAACACGAATACTAGAAAATTTAAACTTTATTAACTTGAATAAACTAATAAACTTGTATATGTTAAGTTAATGCAAAAAGATTAGTTGATTCCATTAAATTCTTGCATGATTTTTTTAGAGTGTCTGCTGTTTATCCAGAGAGATGGGAGTGGGTGGGACTGAAGAGAGAATGTTTTTCTTACTTTTGCTTTTTTTTTCTGTTCAGGGCAGTGGGGAGATCTGTGTGAAGGTGTGATTCATTATTTGTGTGCGTTTGAGAGTTGGGCACTCACGTCATGGAAGCACAAAACACAACGCAAAAACTTTTTTACATTTGGGGACTCTGTGCCGACAGTGCAAGACTGAATGTTAAAGACATTTTTGTGGCTGGTATAAAAATTGCATGAATACACATACGCAACTAATCTTCATGAACCCTTTGTGCTTTTCATGTTTATTTATTTATATTTAAATAAAATCCAAAATTACATCAGGACACTGAAACGGTAAACTATCAATGGCATTTTTGATAATCATGAATAACTATACATTTACACAGATACCGATACAGAATATAGCTGTGCTAGGCCAATATCGGCAGATCACTTTATGAAGGAACTACAGCTCTAATTTTGTTGATGATAAATGTCCTTCAATCCAATATATCGGTTTGGCTCTATTTGCTTGTTTTCAGTGCTGTATTGGAGATAACTCACTAATGTTGTCTATTCTCTTCCTTCTTTTTTTGGTCTCCTCTGTGACGGATCCTTTCACATAAAGGTAAGACGCTATATTTTACTGTTTTCATGTCCCTGTATGACCCGCTGTCTTCTTTGTCTCCCATCCTGGCTTGAATCAGGGCTGTAACATCGATAACACCAGTGCATCAGACTCACATGGCCTCAGTATTGTTGGTAGGAGCCAGTAATAAGTCTGATATGACCCCCTCCTACTCCTTTTTCATCTCCTGTCTGTTATAAGAACAACAACCGTAGATGTATTATGAGTTTGGCTCGAGCTGCCAAATATAATGTGGGTCACAATGAAAGAAACCATGCGCTACACACACACAGGCACACACGCACACTGCAGCTGACTTTAATACAATGACTGTGTTAAACGCAATCGAGTGGCTTCATAAGAAGAGTGTTCAACACCCCGGATTTCTCTGTAAATGTCAATTTATGCAGCCTGGTCTCATCTCCAGAGAAGATGCTTTGCATTTGAGGCATGATTTGCATCAATTACACAACTCTGTGCTTTTTGTTTTTGTGTTTAATCCATCTGTTTATTTACTTTGAAAGAGCTGCCTCTTCATTATAATTTCACTGCAGCCAAGAAGGAACAGAAAACTAGGCTTATTTATGTATCTCCATTTCCTGGGAAGGCAGCTTCATTTATTGTGTGTGT